>JZKD02S1827904.1:42259-69608 GCA_000966675.3 Picea glauca | reverse complement strand
TCATAGGGAGTGGTTCTCTGAATATGAAAAATATGATGGTGGTGATGTATTCCTAGGAGATGAATCGACAGCCAAAATCATGGGACATGGAAGGGTTAAGCTTCTCCTAAAATATGGAAGGATTATAAATCTCCCTGGGGTTCTACACATTCCAAAACTAGCCAGGAGCCTAATATTTATAAGTAAGTTGGATGATGCAGGAGTAGATATTGTATTTGGAAAGGGCACTTGCAAGATGGTATGAGGAGCAATGGTTTTGATGAGGGGATTCCGGTGTGGAACTATGTACAAGTTGTTGGGAATCACTTATAATAATAGGTGTAACAGTTATGTTGTCCCTGAGCAGAAAAATGAAGGATACAAGACCAATACTATCCCAGAAAAGAAGACCACATTGTGGCACCAAAGACCGGGGCATATTGGAGAAAAGGGCCTTCGAACACTACACGGTAAAGGTATGGTTGAAGGTATGTCTAATTGCACTCTGGATTTTGATTTATGTGAACATTACATATATGGTAAAAAAAATCGTGTAAGATTCCCATCTGGTGCTACAAGAGCAAAGGGGATCTTAGAGTTGATACACAATGATGTGTTTGGACCTATTCCTGTTCCATCCCTAGGTAAATCTATGTATTATGTTTCATTCATATATGATTTCTCAAGGAACACATGGATTTATTTTCTTATAAGGAAATCTGAGGTATTTGATAAATTTACATAGTTTAAGGCTCTAGTAGAAAATTAAACAGAGAAGAAAATAAAGGTATTAAGGACAAATAATGGTGGAGAATTCTGCAGAAATGAATTCGAATAATTCTGTAAGAAGTGTGGTATAGCAAGGCATAATACTACTCCATACACACCTCAATAGAATTGAGTTGTAGAAAGGATGAACATGACATTGATGGAAAAAGCAAGGAGCATGCTCAGCGGTGTCAAGTTAGGACAGGAATTCTGGGCACAAGTAGTGGGTACATCATGTTACCTGGTCAATCGATCACCTTCATCCATGTTGGATGATAAAACTCCACATGATGTATGGACTGGAAAGAAACCCTCTCTTCAACATCTTAGAGTGTTTGGTTTTGATGCTTATGTACATGATCCAAAGGAAAATAGGAGTAAGCTGGATAAAAAGGCTGAAAAGTGTATCTTTATTGGTTATAAAGATGGTATGAAAGGTTATAACCTTTGGAACAATATGAACCAAGAAATATAGAAGGAAGAGATGTTGGAACCCAAAAACCAAGAAATCTACATGAAGAAACCAAAAGTATTTGTAGTGAAGGGAGAGAAAGACTTGGTCTGTAAGCTAAAGAAGTCACTATATGGTATGAAGAAATCACCTAGGATGTGGTACCAAAAGTTTGAAACATACATCCTTGGATTGGGATTTGTGAGAAGCAGGGTCGATCATTGTGTATATTCCAAGAAGGCTGGTAATCACTTAATTTATGTAGTGTTGTATGTTGATGACATGTTGTTGGTAGGAAATATCATGGATGTTATCAAGGAGGTGAAATTGCAACTATCCTCCAAATTTGACATGAAGGATCTCAGTGTTGCTAAATTCATTATGGGAATGGAGATTAAAAGAGATCGTGAAAATAAGAAAATCTAGTTGAATCAGAGAAAATATGTTGAGACGATATTGCAGAGGTTTAATATGCATGGAAGCAAATCGATCAAGGTTCCTATTCTTATAGTTGTAAAGTTATATGCAGATCAGTGTCCCAAGACATGGGAAGAAGAAGAGTATATGTCCCATGTTCTGTGTGACAGTGTAGTTGGTAGTTTGATGTATGAAATGGCCTATATTATACTGGACATTGCACATGCAGTGGGAGTTTTGAGCAGGTATATGTCAAAACCAGGGAAGGAGCATTGGACAACAGTAAAGAGGGTCTTCTGGTATTTGTGTGGCACTACCAATTATGGATTGTGCTACCAAGGAAGACTAGGATTGGACAACGTGGTGGACATACATGGCTTTGTTGATGCATACTAGGCTGGAGATCTGGATCACATAATATCTACAAGTGGGTATGTGTTTAAACTATTTGGAAGAGCAATCAGTTGGATGATAAAAACACAGGTTGTAGTGGCACTCTCAACTACAGAAGATGAATACATGGAAACCACTCATGAAAGCAAGGAAGCAGTATGGTTACAGAGATTTTGTTCAGGTATTTGGTTGGTACAAGTAGTGAGATTAGATTGTGGAAGTCATAGTGAAATATTCCTTGCAAAGAACCCAACTTATCATTCAAAGACAAATCATATTGATGTTCAGTATCACTTTGTGAGAGACATGGTTGAAGAAAAGAAGGTGTTGCTAGAAAAGGTTGACACTTTGAAGAATGTTGTAGATTCATTGAAAAATTCTGTGAGCACAGAAAATTTCTCCTAGTGTAGAGTAAAAATGGGCATTGCTTCCCTAGATTGTTGACTATATAATCTCGTGGACCCTTAGATGCAAAGAAGACAACAAGTGGGAGAATGTTGGGTATGTGTTATATTCTTTTCATGTGTGTGTGTGGGCACATCAGATTCGACAACTGTGTCTGATGATCCCTCTAGTAGTTCTCTTTGTGTTGTGTGATTCAGGCACTTTGTAGGGGGGTCTAGGTATGGCCCCCCTAGTTAGGCGCAACATTCGGAGCAACACCCCAAATTTTGTTTTTTGGGCGGCTTTTTGTATTTTTAGCGGATTTTTCTATTTGTAGTGATTTTATAAATTAATCCTAAATTAATGGATTAGGGTTTTGGTATCTAAAAAATACCTAAAAACATTGTATATATATTGTATGGTGAATGGTGAAATTAATACAATAAAGAGTTGAAAGGTTTCTCTCGGTTAAGGGTTTCCGGTATAAATCTTTGTGTACTATGTGTATGAGCCATTGATTAATTTTTGTTTTGCTTAAGAATCTATATGCATTGATTTAATTCATAGGTTTAAAAATTACAATAACATGATGTTGATGATGATTCTCTCGGTAAAATGGATTTGTATGAATCCCCCAACCCTATGGTTTTAATTAGAAAAAAGATCAATACAACAAAGAAGGAACTAGCTCACTTGTTAGATATTCTAGATCAAACTCCTGAGGTAGAAGAAAGGATCAAAGTAGTTAGGACAAGGCTTAAGACATATAAGGTAATAACCATAATTTCAAGTGGTTTTATTTTTATTTCATAAGATCAATTATGAAAGATTGATTTTTAAATTTTACATTATCTAAATGAAAAAATGTTTTCTTTCTTATATAGATATTTTTGGATCATGTTGACATCGACATGCATGGTGTCGATAGTAGTGGTGTTGCACAGAAACCACAAGGTTCTGACGCAAGCCCTTGTATAGCTTTCAAGATGCATCTATTCATATCTCCACCTTCCATGCCATTAGGTGGGAGCCACAACACGCACACCGAGGAAGAAGCCACATAGGTAGACTCTGGAGGTGGTGATGGAGATGAGGTCGATGATTTGATGAACTATATGGTTGATTTTCCTAAAGAAATATGTGTGACCAACACAAGGACCTTTAAGGGAAAATTTATGGTCAACGAGGAAGGGCTTTCATTAAAGCAATTTAAATTCCCAAGTAATTTTTAAAATTTTAATTGTTTCATGTTCTTTATGTAGACAAATATAAATCATCTAAATTATTATTTTTAAATTAATAATCATATAATCATTTTGCGTGTAGGGAATAACGATTTTTATAGGTCCTTGGAGAATAAGGTGTTGTTTATTTTTGTTCCCACCATATCGGAGATATGGAATTCCCATAATTTCAACCACAAAAAAGAATTGATGGATTATCTCGAAAGCCTTTTTGGTCTAGACACATTCAATAAGACCTTGGCCACTGCCGCAGTTAGCCAATATTTAAAAGAAACATATAGGAATCACTTGAAACAAAATGAAAAGTATTAGCATCCTTTGATGATTCCAGAGAGGGACTAGAAGGCCCTCATTGACGATGCAAAAGAGAAGAAATTGCCAGATGAAGGAAAGACACCCTCTAGTCCCAGAAGGCAAATTACAATTTCAATTCAATACCTTCAATTTTTTTTAGATGTAAATAAAATTGTGGTATATATTAACATACTTGAAAATTTTGATGATAGGTTGATTGACATGTCAAAGGAAACAAAATAAATTATTTCCAAATGTGGCTAGCATAGGCTAGGCCAGGGCAACTACTTGAAGTTACAATCACGAATTGTAAGTACCTAAATATCTTATTTGTATCACCTTAAAACTTTTAGGTAATTACAACAAATAACATTAAAATAACATACTCTTATGCAATGCAGGGTGAYGATTTTAGTACTGAAACCATGGAGGAAGACCTCCAACTTGGCTACAAGTATAGCTATAAACTTGTATTTGAACACCGAAAACACTTGGGGCATTTACCAAGAACCACTTGCAGGATAAGGTAAATAAAATTCAATCCACATTAACATTTATTATTAATATAATACAATCATGTTGAATATTATTAATATTTACAAATTTGTTTTAATCAGGGGAGTAGATGATGTAGGAGAATTGATCCACCTCAGCACATGCTAGTTGATTAGCATGAGTGGTGTGCATTCAAGGAAGGGAGAGGCATCGCCCTCCCATTTTTCCTTTGAAAATATAAATCGTGATTAAGGAAATTAATGCTGACATAATGGTAGAGCCAAGTTGTGCCTTCACACAAGATGTAGATGAGGTCACCATTAAGTGGTTGATTGTAGGAGGGATCTGTATCCGATTCAGATCAGATTTCCATCATTGTAATATTCCTCATTAGTCGGGCATTTTGAATGGTGATTAGACACCACTAGCTTATCTTGGAGGGAAGCTCATTGAGCCTCTCTTGTATAAAATATTGTATTATTTCTAATAGAGCATATAGGAGATAGAGGATAGAGAGAGGGTCAAGACTCAGTCATAGTCCGGACTCACATATTGTAATAGAAATTACACCATTAATAGAAAGTAGCATATTTCCTTGTTTTTCAATTTCTGTGTAATGGGTGTTTAGTTGTGAATGTCATTCGTATGTGTTTTCACTATAGAAGTATGTTAGAAATAGTCTGCAGGGATAGAATTATAATATTCTATCTATGAGTGTGTTTTATTAGTTATGTTTCTCTAGGATAAGTGCAAGGAGTGTGCGATAGAGAGTTGAGACTCTGTGAGCTAACGCAAGGAGTGTGTGTCTGAACACATTCGAGTCGGAAGATAAGCTGCCAGGAGGGTATAGGGGGATAATTCATAGAATCAGAGAAGAATTTCAAGGTTGTTGAATACCTTGGAAAGAAAGAATGTGTGGGAGAAATCACAACACAAAGTTATTGAATACTCTGTAATACTCTTCTAGGAAGGAAAAGAGAAAGTACAAGTGCACACAGGAGAAACACATTCTAGAGTGTTGGAAGTGTCAAGAAAACCCCAGGGTTGTTGAACATTCTGAGGAAGGAAGGATTTGCAAGAGTGCATCGACCAAGGAAAGGAGATGCCTTAAGACTTCTGGAAGGACTCAGGGAGAATCTATTATAAGGCTTAGTCGAGCACAAGGAGTGTGCCAAGGATACAGTAAGTTTATCTTACAAGCTCAAGAGGAAGGTTATTAATTTTCCATGAGGGCACCAGAAAGTCCGTGGAAGGACACATGAGAACCAATAATCTTGAACGTTTCAAGCTGAGAAAAATATCAAAAAGACTAGTGCAGAACCTTTGCAAGGAGTGTAGAGCAAAGGCCAAGAACAGTCTAAGTCTCGAGCATAAATTGTGCTAAGTGTGTAAGAGGGTCGAGGACTTGCCAAAATCCCAAATTTCATGAAATTATTCATCATCAGGAGGAGACAGGTCGCAAAATATCAGGAGATCTAGGATTTGGAGCTACGGGATTGTTTCCAAGGTAAAAAAAAAATCTTCATGAAGTCACAAAATTGATTTGAACCCAGACCGTCAAACCTGGAAGGGACACATGGAAGCAATCTGCATGATTCAGAGATAGTATTCCAGTAAATATTTGAGGAGGATATTGAGAGACTCCCAAAGGCTAGAGTCTGAATAGATCACAGTCATCTATCAGGAGGAGGGACAAGGAATGTTGATCCTCACGTTGTTTGAGTTCATTGATTCAAAGTTTGGGAACATAGGAGTTAGTTTTCATGGGACAAGTTGAAGCCCGAAGCCCAAATAATTATTGTGGTTGATCCTTGAGACACATCCCAAGGTCATGTGATAGAAAGGGCATGGCATGGAGAGAGATTTCCACCACCAAATTTATTCAAAGGTCTAAAAAAAAAGCTGTGAGGTTAAGAGGACCTACACTTTAGAGAAAGAGGGACCTGTGATAAAGTTTATCAAGTTCTAGAAGGGGACTAAAGAGTCAATTGGACTCAAGTGTTTGAACGATCCTAGACTGAGAGGTCGAGCAGCCCTGGAGGAGTGAGCAGGGGTGGGGCCTGCACCAGAGTTGTATCAGAGCCTAATTTTGTTCTCATGTGGGAAGAATGAGATACAAAAGATACTCTAATACTAGGAGTTGTATCATAACACAGAATTGATTTATGTAGGCAACAAAGACATAGTGCGATACTCTGTGGAAACTGTTGCAATATGCATAACTGATGATAAACAACAAGGTAGGATGTAGTTGAAGAAAGATGGTCATTGGAATTCATGAGAGTGGTCGAGGAGAATACTTCCACATAAAATCAAAGAGGATATGGGTGAGGAGCTCAGTGAAATTTGAGAGGAGACGGAGAAGCTAGCATTTAATATGCAGTAGGAAGAAAAGGTATGATGGAGGTACAAGTGGCCTTTGAAAAAGACATCTAAGTGGCATGTTCAAAATTTGTTGGCCAGGAGGCAACAACATGTGTTAAAAAGGTGGCTAAGACATGCTAAAAACCTCAATGAAAAGGGAAATAGATATGGGAGAGGTCTCATAGGTTGCCAGGTGGGAAATGTGAAGGGATCAATTGATCTTGTAAACTGTCAGGAGGGCAGAGGAGACATCCCGATTTTCCAAGTGGGAAAGGGAGAAGGGATGAGCTCACCCAAGATTTCATGCCAAGGGGTGTTGAAAGATAGAGAGGAGGAAGAAATGCCTCATCCATGTGAAGATTCATGCAAATTTGTGAGCCACGTGAATGAAGATGATGACATTTTGAAAACTTCCATCATAGAGGAGAAGGATCAGAGGAGCGTTCTGGTCATTGGAGGAGTCGAGATATTCCTACCAAGCAGCCGAGGAGAGGCTAGCATAGGTGTTTCATATGCAATAGAAGGATAGAAAGTTGAGACTGTCATGGAGGAGAAAGAGTAGACACTTAAGTCTATCCCAACAAAATAGGAACACCCGGTTGAGTCACTCACTCAGTGGGAGATGTAGTTAAAGGAACTAGAGGATTGGTTGGACAGTATGGAACCAGAAGGTGGATACCATAATATAGCCATGCCATAGGAGACATACCAGCATGATTTGCAACTGGAAGAAGATGGAATGGGATTAGTCAAAGAACTAACAGGGGTTAGTCTGTCAGAGGAGGTAGAACAACAATTCAGTGATGAGACTGTGGAATTGGATTCTGCAGTAGAGTGGTGAGTTAGATTCACAAGGGATGAAAGTAGCATGGGAAATCAGGATGATATACCCATAGAGAAGCATGAATAGTTGCAGCAGAGAAGATTGCATAGGAGGAACCAACTGATGAAGCAGCTAGAAGAAGTCATAGAGGAGATAAGGAGGTTGATGTTGAGTTTAGCAGAAGAAGTGGCCAGCAAGGAGAAGCTGGAAAGAAAATAACCTGCATGAACATCATGGAAAATGAAGATGTAGTAGTAGCAGCAAAGTAGAGGAACAAAAGGACAACTCCAGGAGAAATTTTGGGATCCAAGAGGATTTCAACAGAGTTGGGAAGCTCATGAGTAGGTGTTATAACCCTAATTTGCACCGAACATACTTAACTGATATTAGGCCATCCGATATGCCTTCTTTTCCAAGCCAGTCCTAAACAAATCTGGTTAAAAAACCATCTTTATAAAGGCCCACATGCCCTGCTCCATTACTGCAAGCATGTACATGCTAGCTGCTCCAATATAGCCCATGTGTATCTACAAAAGCATGAAAAAAGGAAAGTTGTTGACGGAACACACAACTTTTGGCAAGTTAACTAAACCTTTCGGCCATGCATGGCCAGTCATTCAACCAAATACCTAGCTCCTTCTAGCCTATAAAAGAAGGGGTAAGGGTCCCATTTAAAAAAGAGGAAAAATCATAGTAAAGAGGCTATACCCAATTGAGAATTCCCCTTGTCCCAACCTTTATCCATCCTTGTGCAAAGAGAAGTATAGAGAAAAGCAGTTGGAGGACAGTCGAAGAGGAGCCCAGGACCATGTTTTTGGAGTAGTAGCTGCCTTCATCATCGTAAGTTGATTTAGTGAAGTTAATAATACAGAAGTACTTTTCCTATCCCACCATATGAGGTTTTCATTGTTTATTTTGTACATGTTGGTTAAATCTCTAACCCATTAATCTATAGATCAAATGCATGTGAAGTTCTTTGTTTGTAGTTTTTGAATGCAGGTCATCCTTGGGAGGAGAGTTATAGTCAAAGAGAGACTAATCATGAAGAAGGATCGATATCAAACACTAGAAATAAGGTATCTTCACTTGATCTTCTTAACTGTTTATTTTCTTAAGAATAATGGGGATTAGGTCTGGGATGATGGTAAAAGGTAGGAATCTTTAGGTCTTTTCTACATTCATGATAAAACCCTAAGTGAAAGTCCGTAGACGGATTTCCCACTCACAACAGAATTGGCGACTGTACTGGGGACTTCTAGGGTTTCTGGGAACATTTTTTCTTGGGTATTTTTAAAAACTGGTTTCATTCCTTGTTTTTAAAGTTTATGCAAAAGTCTGAGCTAGAAGAGATTCTGGTCTTCCATACTAGTTATCTTTGTTTCTATGCTTGGTTGCATTTTTTTTTCTTCGAGACCCACAGAGGTACACGCGACCTGTATAAGGTATGCACGCATGTACCCATGCCCTACCTTCACAAAGCCTGTCTGTGCACACTAGCTGAGGAAGTTTCAGTCCCGTGTATGATTTCAGAAAATTTCTTTTAGAGAGGTAGTCATCCTCTCCCCTATCAGAAGTAATTCTTCTCAGGGGTTTTATGAAATTCATTCTAGTCTTTTTTGTTTGCAGTTTATAGCTTATGTTTCACCTCAGATTGGTTTGTGCTATGAAATTTTCTTTGAATTGTTTTCTTTTTTTGTCTAAGAGATTTTTTGAGTCTTCAAGAGTGTCTGGTCCTCAATACCAGTAGTCTCTACCAATGCTTGATTGTTTTTATTTTCATTTTTTGAATATTTGCAGAGGTACATGCGGCCTGCGGAAGGTTTGCATGCGTGTACACATGCTCTGACCTTACACATCTCGCGTGCACATGCTAGTTGTCGAACTATCAGTAATGTGCCTGATGAGAAAATTATTATTTAAGGGGGGGGATTCATCCTTTCCTTTGTCAAGAGTTATACCTCTCAAGTTTTTTGGTCTCTTTCATAGGGTTCAGTAACTTAGGTTTGATCATAGTAATATCTTTCTTTGTCATTAAGAAGTGTTCCTCAAAATTTTCCTTCTATAAGGTTTTTAGGCAAGTGTGAGAGTCCCTTTTTAATCTTCTTGTGTGTTGTTTATAGAGAGACTCTTTACAATCTATGCTTAGGCCAGAGGTATTCTTGGTATTTACTTGTTGATATTTTTCCTTTTTTCTTTGTGAGCATTCAAATAAAATAAAAAAAAGCTTTTTTTGTTTGGTTAAATAGTGTTGGTTTGCATTAGTAACCAAGAAAAGTCTTTTCTTTCATAAGTTATTGATAGTTTACTTAGATGATAAGTAGCTCGTAGTTGAGTGAAGTCATGTTTTGAGTCTATTGTTCAAAGATCTTAGAATTTTTTTGTTTGAAAAGTTGATTAAGATTTGAGTCAAGAAGAAGTTATTTTGTTTCCAGCTTTCTGTTTATTTTTCTTTTGTCTTTCAAACATCACTAGTTTCACTTTCATAACCTTTGACTTAAGACAAGACATAAAAATTAATGCTAAATCTAAAAATAATTAGACTTTTTATGTTTGTAGGGTCAACCAACTAGTTTAGGGTTAGGACCTTGAATTAGGTTGGAGACAAAACTCTTCAAGGCCATTAAATTAAACATTTTAGTCTGAGCTAGGGATTGTTAAAATTCTAGTGTCATGAAATTTATCTGGGACCCCCCTCTAACACAGGGGCTAAACATGAGGTCGCATGCAGAAAGGTAGTGGAGATAACCCCTTCAAAGCCGAACCAATCATAGTGGAGAACACATATAGAGGGTTTGTCTTGAGATTCTATCGATTTCATTTTCCACGGAGCTTTGTGGGTCTCGAATCTATTCAAGGCCCTCAGTTGTCTTCTAGACCACTTTATTTCAATACCCTTGATAGGTTTCGAGCTCGATGCCCTGCTCATTATGGTCTACCCAACTGTCAACTATACCCGCCTGGTGACTGTTCGCGCGTTGGCAACCTAGTTGCCTATTTTCTTAGGGACATACATAGGTGACTGTGGGGGTATACCGCGATACCTAGGACAGATAGCGGGCCACACTTTGTAGAGTATACCTGGAGGGTTCTTTCATGTTCGAGATGCACTTGCACCGATAAGCTTCTCTAGTGTTGGTTGTTGTAACTGTTCTTCCAACTAGTTTAGTGTTTGCTTGTTTTATCTTGTAGGGAATTTTATAGTGTGTGTTGTTTTTGAATGAATAGAAATCCCTAGTGTGTCTTTGATCTTCTCACACAGTGGAGGATCATGATCTCCTCTAGTCATGAAGGCTTCTTGGCCTGCCACGGGTTACACTGGAGCCACCCCCGCCACCGCTAAGGAAAAAGCTAGACCAACAAGGGTCTTTTGAAGCTACTGGGACACCATAAATTACACTTGACCAAACTCTGTTAAAGGACCTTTCAGAAACTTTAAAGTGGATGCTAATGGAGGCAAATCCTCTCTCTTCTTCTAGGAATCTTGATATTCCTATCATGGTTGTCTTCACGGGGGATTTTCCACCTCCTACCCCACCATCACCACTCCGAGCCACCATGGTCTCAACTGCCTCTACCTCGAGTAGTGGCCCGATCCCATATTTGGCAATGACTACTGATCCTTTCACACAGAATGTGATAGGACCTCCATTCTCATACAGGATGCCTAGCACAGGTACTAGCCCTGTACTATCTTACTCCACTTTACAGACTTTAGGTCTGGGGGTAGGGAGCTCTAATTCTATTTTGCAAGGACCCATGGGGGGAATTTAGCTCCTTTTAACACTTTCCCTTATGGAGGAGGTCATATACCTCCATCCCCTTCACTTGGCAGTACCCACCAGCAATCCACCGGGTCAAACAAACACCATAGTTCAATTGGAGTAGGGAGTCAAGGACCACCTTATTATAATATGTCGGTAGGGTCAACATCATTTTCTTTGTTCGGTGCATTTGGTAACAATGATTTCTCGTCATCTTCTTTCCCAACCGAGGGAAACCCCAGTTATGGCCAACCTAATCCTACTTAGGGTACTAATCCTGCACAGAGGGAAAACCCATGAACTTCTTCTGCATTAGGACCTTGGAATTCTTGGCAAGGATCAGTTCCCTCGTCAGGAATGTTGATCTGGTTCAATTTGTTTCACAACCAATGGAACCCCGGACAAGGTGATATGCCTATGCCCATGGGATTAGCATGGGGAAACCCTTCCCAAAGTATTTTGAATGCAATGCCAACCCAACCATCTACATCCTATTTCGAGAATCAGTCGATGATGTCTCCTCACACGCAAAATCCGTACGTTGTTCATGCCCATGGTTTTTACCAGAACCCTGGCTAGCAACCCAAATTTTCCTGGAAACCTAGTGCCAACCAAACTCCAGGCCCCTTTTTCCATGGTTATCAGCAACACCAACCAAATCTACCTTTCTTGGCAACCTTACATTTGCTTAACTTGACAAGATTGTTGAATGATCCCATCTTTCACGATCCACGTTGGCCTCCTATGCCGACAAAATTGCCTTTAGACATACCAAAGTTCGAGGCCAAGCCTAATGAAGATCTAGGAGATCATGTGACCACCTTCCATCTTTGGTTCTCGTCTAATTCATTGAAATATGACTCCGTACAATTGTGATTGTTTCAACGCACTCTCATCGAGAGTGATACAAAATGGTACATCGAGCTCGACCGCCCAAGATATTCTTCCTTCGGTGAATTGGCAATGGCATTCCTAAACCATTTCCAATTACCTGTGAGATAAGACATCGACACAAAATTGCTGGCCAATTTTGAACAGACAAAAGTAGACCATATCTCTAACCACATCTGAGAGTGGAGACGCCGAAAGAGTTTGATTAAGGTACTAGTCCCACCAACATTCTTGCTTGAGTGGTTCCTTAAGCCTTTGGTCCCACAACTATCCAAAGACGTTGCAACATCGGGAGTGTTTTCTGAAGAAGATGCCATCATGATAGATCACCATCTTGAGATAATTTATTATTAGTTTGGTTTATTGTACGAGGTTTTTCCTGATGCAACATGATCCATACTTGGTAAAGCCAGACAAAGATCTAGACCACATGCCGATGGTATTGTAGGTTCAGCACAAACCAAGCCCACTGAACAACTAACAAAACAATTGTAGCAATTGTCTATACAACATACAATGGCCAGCCAAATTACTGTTTCGGCTACTCACCCTACCCAAACGTCGAATGTACACAGTGTGCAATCAACAAATCCAAAAGCCACCCAACAACATGATGGAAATAGAAAACAACAAAAAAAGGGTAAGGGGGATAAGAAACCCACTAATAATGTTGGGGAGGGAAACACTGAAAAACAAAAGGCAAAGTATCAGTGTAACCTGTGCATAGAGGCTCACCCAACCCACCAGTGCCCTCGGCTTGCAAAGGCCCAAAATTTTGTGACACAACAATAGCCTGCTATGTTAACGAATCCATTCCAACATGGGAAAAACCTAACCCAAGCCTCTACAAGTGTGGAAGGGGGAAATCAAGGACCCTCTCCATCTTCAAACAATCCTACATCCGTGAATGTGTATATGATGAAAGGTGATGCTTTTATATCGACTAGAGCACATAACTATAGTAAGCCAAGCACCTCTAAGAAAGGCAAAGAAGCTGAAATCCCATTTGTTCCTCTCCAGATTGAGAAGAATTTGGGTGAAACAATGAAACACATCCCAAAAGGTCCATTCAAGAAAGATTCTCACAACCCAAATGCAAGGGCCTCCCAGAACTATTATGTGGTGGAATATTTATCTCAAACCCCTTCTGTGATGTCCGCTTTGGAGGTCCTCTAGAGTTTCCCTTCCCAAAGGAAAGATTTGCTAGCTGCTTTAGGATCTGTCAATACTTGTAATCCGAGAACAATCATGTTGGATACAACCAACTTAAAATCTCATCTCCCTTACCATGTAGCATTTTATATAGTAGTGTCTTACCCCATGAAAAAGTTTTACTCGAAGCATTTTCCGCACGGTGGTTGATGAGGGCACCTTGACATGCGTCATGTCATTGGTGTGTTGGAAGGCCATTGGCCAGCCCGTTTTGTCTCCCTCACCTACTCTTCTTAACACTTTTGAAGGTTGTTCGTTCCAACCACATGGCATCATCCCCTCTTTTCCATGTAGTTAGGAGGGAAGACCGTGTGTGTCGAAGTAGAAGTAGTCGACGTATCCCTGGACTACAATCTGTTGTTAGGTAGGAGTTGGACATATGCCATGAAAGCAATGGTTTCTACAGTTTTCTGGGTATTTTTGCTTCCACACGAAGGTTGGATCATGACCATTGGTCAATTATCCTTCTCTAGACCTGACCCTTCATTGGGGGCATCCACGGTCCCAATGATTGAYAATCCCCAACYGGGCATCGTTAACATAGGGGTTGGTTTGTGCCCATCTTTGATGGGTACTTTCGATTACCTTCCTCCTCAAGGCAATGTCAAGTTTGTATCAAACCACCATAAGGTTGATATTTTCCAAGTTTCATCATTTCGCACGACTTACTTCAACGATCTGTGGTTTCTTCCTTCCCAATCGGCCATGATGGAAGGGATACGGTACCATGGTATGTCCATGCTCTTGTCTGCAATAGAGGAAGCGTACTCTTTAGTCTAGCAACCTTCAGTCAACACCGATCCAACTCCTGCACAAGATTTATATCTGATCCTAGAGCCTATTTGGGCTCAAGGTTCCCTCAATGGTACCAATTCGTTAAACTTAGTCTTGCCCTCAGACGAAGCAATCATTGAAGCAATGACTAGTCCAAACAAATCCTGGGATGATCTCCATCACAGATCATACTTCCTCCCAGAGTTAAGAAGAATCAAAGTAGGGGAATTCACCATGACTATGACTGGAGATAGGTCTTTCCCTATCAATCCCTTAGCTACACATGAGGTTTATGCTGAGGGTAATATGGAAACTATCATTGAAACTATACCGATTAATATCTCCAGAACCCCTCACATTGTGGAGAATGTTTTTGTCGGAGCTGACTATTCCCCCGAAGAGATTCAAATCTACACAAACTTATTTAAATAATTTCACGACGTTTTTTCTTTGTCTTATGAGGAAATGCTAGAAATTGATCCAAAAATAGTCAAACATGAAATCACAACTTATCTGGATGCCAAGCCAGTTCGACAAAAGCTTCATCTAGTTAATCCTAGGAAAGCAACAACCATTAAGGTTGAAGTCGAGAAACTGCTCAAAGATGGTTTTATCTATCCTATCCATTTGACCCAATGCGTGTCAAATCCTGTGCTGATCAACAAGAAATAGAGAACAATTCGCATATGTACGGGCTTTCGTGATTTGAACAAGGCCTGTCCAAAAGATAGTTTTCCCACACCATTCATTGACCAGATAATTGATAAATTTGTAGGTTGCGAGGCCTTTTCCTTCATGGATGGTTTTTCGGGATATAATAAGATACAAATCAAACCCAAAGACCAACATAAAACTTCATTCATTTGTCCATGGGGTACATTTTCCTATCGTAAGATGCCTTTTGGTCTCAAAAATATTGGAGCTACCTTCTAGCAGGCCATGTATTTTTCTTTCCATGATATCAAGCATATAGTCGAAGCCTATTTAGATGATTTAGCATCTTGATCTCGCAAGAGAATGGATCATCCCTCACACCTCCGACTTATCTTTGAGCGATGTCTCTACTTCCAGATTCGCTTGAATCCAAACAAATGCAACTTTTGCATAAAATTAGGACTTTTTTAGGTTTCATAGTCTCAACAATAGGGATCATGGTCGATCCTCTCAAGGTTGAGGCAATAGTTCAGTTGCCTCCCCCACGCACACTCCTTCAACTTTAGAGTCTACAAGGAAAGACAAAATTTTTGAGGCATTTCATCGCCAACTATGCCGATATCACAAAGGGTTTTATGCGCTTACTAAAAAAAGACGTTCCTTTTCATTAGGATGATGCTGCTCAACACTCCTTCAAAGCATTGAAACATGCCCTCACAACTTCCCCTCTGCTTCGGCCATCCAATTATAACAAAGATTTCTTATTATACTTGGCTGCAGTAGAGTCAACCATCGGCATGGTCTTAGTTCAGGAAGATTATTTTCTCTTAGAATATGTGATCTATTACCTGAGCCGAGGCCTTGTCGGACTGGAACTCAATTATTCTCATATCGAAAAAATTGTGTTGGCAGCAGTCCATGCTGTCCAACGGTTCCGTCATTATGTTTTGTTTCGCAAGACCATCGTCATTGTCATTGTGAATCCATTTCAATATGTGTTGACATGACAAGTAATTGGAGAAAATATCAATAGATGGATAGTTGTCCTCCAGGAATTTGACTTAGATTTCATTTCAGCAAAATCCAAAAAGTCACTAGTCTTTGCAAAACTTATTTTGGAACTTCCGGTCGAGTCGGGTGATGTTGTGCTCGAATAATTGCCTATTTGAGGAGATATGTTTCTGATAGCATCTTTAGACCCCTAGTATGTGGATATTCTTGTCTATCTCCAGAATTTAAAGTGCCCCGCCTCTGGTTCTCATGATGAATGTCGCCATATACGTCATCAGGACAAAAATTGTCTCATCCTCAAGGAAACTCTCTATCATCGAGGTGTCGATTGCATTCTTTGCCGATGCCTCACTCAAGAAGAAGCAGAAATCATTCTTAACGATTTCCATACTAGAGCATGTGGCAATCATTTGTCTGGGTTGGAAACAACCCAAAATATTTTACGAATTGATTACTTCTGGCCGACACTAATCAAATATCGTATCGAATCGGTCAAGAAGTGCCACCCATGTCATATCTTCTCTCAGAAGATGAGAGCACATCCCACTCCCATGTTTCCTGTCATCACAGTTGGTCCCTTCACCAAGTGGGGAATTGGTTACACTACATGCAACCCTCCTTCAGCAAGGGGGCACCGTTATATCATTGTAGCCGTAGACTACTTTACAAAGTGGTTCAAAGCTATGTCAATGTTTAAAGATGATGGAGAGACTACAACTGTCTTTTTGTTCAACCAGATAATCGCAAGGTTTGGTGTCCCGAGAGAGATTGTCACTGACCATGGAAGTCACTTTCAGAACCAAATGATGACTGAATTAACATCAAAGCTTGGGTTGCGGAAAGAACATTCATAACCCTACTACCCCCAAGAAAATGGTCATGTAGAAGCGGTAAATAAATATCTTAAGACCATCCTACAACGAAGGATCAATTTGCCCAAGTGAAATTGGCATTTGATGTTATACTCAACATTATGGGCTTACCAAACATCTGTTAAGACTGCAACTAGTTTCTCACCTTTTCAACTTGTTTACAGGCTGGAAGAAGTCTTTCCTATAGAATGTCAGATCCTGTCCCTAAATTTGGCAGTACAGTTATTGCTAGACACTTCTCCACTAGAAGAGCGGTTATTATACCTAGAGCGGATCAATGAGAAGCGTCGTGATGTAGCCCTGGCCAGTTAGGCTCAAAAACAAAAAGTCAAGTGTCATTATGATCGGTCTGTTTGTCCTCAAATTTTATTTGAAGGTGACCTTGTCTTGGTCTAGGACCAAGATAAGGACTCCCTAGGGGAAAGCAAATTCAAACCAATGTGGTTCAGACCTTTTATCATAAAAGAGATTCTAAAAAAGGGCACTTATCATCTAGTATACTTTGAGTGAAATGCTTTGGCGAATCCTAGAAATGGGCTCTACCTCAAGAAGTATTTCTCATAGGTAGGTCACCTTCGATAACTTTTTGTAACATATGTATAGTCTTTGTACTATTACTTTCTGGTTTCTTTTGGTTTTATGGACGTGTCATTTTTTGTGTTATCTTTTGTCACTGTGGAAAATGTCAAGTGAATCATAGGTTTTCATTGGGTATGCAGACGACACTAGGCAGCACACTCGGAGGCTTGCCTCCACAGTTTGGGTAATGTTTGCACCTCAGGGCCAGTTATTATCTTCAAGAGGTATATGTTTAGGCAACACCACAAACAATGTCACTGAATACAGTGTAGTTATTGAATTTCTTCGTGACGCCCTGTCATTTGGTATCTCTCATCTCCGAGTCTATTTAGACACTCAACTGGTTGTGTCTTAGTTAAATAGAGTCTACTGTGTTCATGATCCGAATTTACACTAACGATTCCTTAGGGTACGTCTCTGAGAATGAAGCTTTGATTATATTACATATTTTCATGTTCCTAGGAGATTAAACCAAGTTACAGATACTCTAGCTAATCAAATTTTAGACTGGCATCTCGCACATATATAAAAAGACATACACATGAACATGTAAATTCATTTTTAAAGGAAAATATGATCCATAAGACATAAAAATACATAAAAATCCATATATTAATCATTAGAGTACATAGGTAGATGCAAGCACCTCAAAAATATGACCAGTAACGAGTCATGGGGCTTATTCCCTCAAAAAAATATACAAGTAGTGCTCTCAACATGTGAAAATTATAGACTAACTAAATTCAGGGCCTATGGGCCTTGTTGTAATGATCAACAACGTTTTCCAAATGCCGAAACAGTTGGACCCATGTCCATGGTGCCCCCACTACATGAGGTTGCATAAAAGGTGGAAGATCCTCAATCTCTTCCATGGGGACTGTGCAAGTGAGCGAGGTAAAATTTCACTCAACTCATCTCAGAACCCTCTCAACCTCATAAGCTAGAAGCTCTCCTACTACTGTTGGTCCCCCCTGTAGTGGTGGGTGAGGCCCCTAGCCGAGGACGATGCCTTTTCCTCGCATAATCCATAGGTCGCATTGGTCCCACATCTGCACATAATAGACACATATTTTTCAAATACTCTGGTACAAAAAAATGATATATATAAAAAAAACATAAAAATTACATATGTTTCACAAAAAAAACAACAATGAAAACTTACCCATCTCTCCTCACTCCTCGCTAGGAGGTACCGGTATCTCAAGGTCTCTCAAGAAATCAATCCCAACATAAGGTTAATCCTCTATGACTGGGATCTATCGTGACAACCAAGCAAAAAAGTTATCATCAAAGGACTCATTGGTCCTCCCTCCCCCCTGTTGACTGGCAGTAACACTGCCCATATTCATATCGCAGGAAGAGAAGCCTGATGTCCCGGTAGCACCTCTCGAGGACTGAAACTGGGCACTCTTTCAAAGAAGAAAGAGAAAAGAATGGTTCCAAACCCAAAGTTTCTCTAAGTCCGTGAACGATAGTTTTTCAATTGTCTCTTCATATAGTCCAACAATGTGGCGCTCCAATAAAAAATATGTGCATTCGAGCACTGAACTGCACAATTCATCTATGCATGAGAATCCTAATGCAAAGTGACAGACCCTGTAATCTACTCGATAAGCAAGATTATAGCTTGCAGTGCTAAGTCATAGATCTTACTTATTAGCACTTGTGAGCTCGTCCTATCTGTACCTACCTCACAGTATAGTCCAATCAAATCTGATATGTTATGCAGCCCTGAGGGAAATGTACGAAAGTTGACTAGTTTCCCTCACCGAGAGAGGCCAGTCAAAAGGTATATGTCCTTGGTTATTGGCACCAATGACTACCCCTCCAGCATAAAGGCCTCTACATCGAGATGCCAATAATAAACCAAGGCATTCAGTAGCCTAGTTTGTGCCCGCATAAAAGGACATAGGAAGAATTTTAGTAGCCCACATTGCATTAAGGCAACAACAACATTGGGTTATTCCCCGACCAATGCACTAATCTCCTCATGCTCTCTTTCCTCCAGTGAACATACATCCTGCAAAAAACCAAGTTCAGGAGGGTTAATCCTTTCTTTTTAAATTTTTTTCCATTAAATAAAAGGGCCACATGGGCTGTAACAATGATAGTCACATGTACACACATGCAGTTTTTACTCTACCCGAGTGTACATGCGACCTCTTATTTGATAGCCTACATGGACATAGGGTTGACCTTTTGAGGGTCGATGACCCCCCAAAACATGAAATTAAATGCATAAAGAAAGATTTAATTTGCAAGAGGAGAGAGTTTATACTTACTTGGTCCAAACAGATGGTCGTTTTGTCGACTGAATCTCCCGGAATCAATTATTTTCACAAAGGGGTATTTTTGTCTTTTAGTCAATTTCTGAATTAACAATGGTGATAATGAGCTGCCAACTTCTATTTATAGAGGTTTTCGACCCTTTTTTGTCAATTTTCGGCCCCATTTGTCATTTTTTCTAAACTGAAACTCATTTAAGATGGTTCAGGAGTTTTATCGAGATGATCACGAGAAATGTTACTTTGGGTATTTGGAAAATGTTTTGAGAGTTGGGGCATTTTGAAGGTCCTTTGGTAAAAAGTCATTTTCTCTGACTCGTTGCATTTAAGTCAAGATTCCACCTCCATTTTTTTCATCTTGATGTCTTTTCTTCTTTGCCATAAGATCGATCCCACTGAGTTGCGACATAGAACCCTCATCACTACTTTAGAAGTGTCATAATTTGGTGGTAGATCCTACCATAACATGGATGCCCTAGGTATATCCTGGTTGCATGACGATGTCCATGCTGTCACTAACGACTATAGGCTCAAGAGTCCTCTATAGATTTCCCCCTGATTACGAGTTTGAGCCTCATTTGCATGATTCCTTATCACTCTTGACCTCACCCTCGGTACTCCCAAAATACAACGGGTCTTCTTTTAATCCCTTTTCAGAGCCTCTAAACATGAAAATATTGTCAAGCGATCTTGTGGCCTTTAACGCTCGTTAAAATGAAATTTGAAGTCACGTCTATCCGACAGTAGTTTACCCCTTTTTCAGTCTGGACAGTCAACTATATGAACAAAGGTATACTCTAGAGGCTTTGGTTCTCTAGAAGAGTATTCTTAGGTATAATTTTAACCCTTTTTCGGGCCTATGGGACTATTTTTATGAAAAAGGAACCCTCACAGAGTCCATAGTTAAGCTCTTTTTAGACTCCCTAAAATTGAAAAGATCATGGAGTGACCTTATTCTTTCACACTCGTTAAAATGGTCCAGAAGAACATTCATGACAGAGTCCATAGTTAATATTTTTTAAGACTCCTTAAAAATGAAAAAATCGCCGAGTGATCTTGTCTTTATCACACTCGTTAAAATGGTTTTGAATAGACGTCTTGTCGATGCTAGTTTACCCCTTTTTCGAACTGACTAGACTACCTTCGAAAAAGGTACCCCATTAGATTCTGTTTTTATGTTTTTCAGACTCTCTAAATATGAAAAATCGTTGAGCTTACCTTCTCTGGGCTCATTAAACTTACATCGAAGGATGTTACCATTGTGTGTTTTGTTAACCACATTTTCAAACCTGCGTCTTTGGTATAATTTCGGCTCCATGTTGCTCTCAACTGAACCATCTAAAGCATGCCTTATACGCAAGCCCCGTAGCACTTTGCCTCTACATCTTGACACCTTTGGCCCCAGGAGGGATTTTTCCCAAGTGTCCTTACTTTGAACATCAGTCTTTTCCTTGCACCTCGAACTCGTATGTTTGCAAAACTCATCCCTCCTTTGTAACGTAACATTTTTTTATTCTTTTTCCAAAATTATTGAAAAGACAAAAAAAATCAAATATACCCCAAAAAGAGGAAGGGACAAGTATTTTCTTTGTATTGGTAGCACAATGAGTCACCCTTGGATAAAGAACATCCTTTTGTTTGTTCGTCAAACCCTGGGATTTAATATGACCTTAGGAAGCTATTCCCTCTACATTGAGTTGTGTCCTCCTCTGTTTGGTTATTCTTCCAAACATATGGAGAGTTTGCATTGCCTCCTGCCTCGTGAATTTATTTTAATGCCATGCTACCTAAGTCTCATCATTTGTATTACTATTTTCCAAGGGAAGTTTTTCCAAGCTTGATTCATCCCCTCTGTAGTTTGTCTCTTTCCCTCATGCTCGGCCATCCCGAAAGTCCAATCTAGTCTTTGTTCGAAATCAATGAAACCTTCAATCTGATCATCAAGATTCTCTAGTCCATGATCGACGAGCCGTTGAAGACCTTTGGGTAGTGAAGTTGTGCACTCATATTACACTCATACCCAAGTTTTGAAGATTTTTAAGTTTTTTCTCAAGATCTAAAGACTTCATCTCCAACCATCAGGCCTTATCATCTTCTAGAAAATGGATACTATACATGTATATCCTTTTGATTTTGAGATGTATATCCACCGTGTATTTCTCGGGGATACACTTTATATAGTTATATGACATGGATATACAGTGTATTTGATTGGTAGCCATGATTTTATTTCATTCTAAGCATGGGTATGCCCACCTCGGTGAGACAATTTTTATTTTGCATATGGCACCTCCCAAATTCTGGTCCCTGGGCTCACCGGTTTGGTATGTTGATAAATATTGGTAATGTATTTCGGCCATCAGATTATCTTCAAACCTCACACATTAGGGGGCATCTTTTATAACCCTATTTTTCACCAAACATACTTACCTGACATCAGGCCATCCCATATGCCTTCTTTGCCAAGCCAATACTAAACAACTCTGGTTAAAAAACACTCTTTATAAAGGCCCATGTGCCCTGCTCCATTACTGCAAGCGTGTACACGCTCGCTGCTCCAATACAACCTGCATGTACCTACAAAAGAATGGAAAAATGAAATTTGTTGACAGAACACACAACTTTGGGCAAGTTAACTAAACCTTTCGGCCATGCATGGCTAGTCATTCGACCAAATACCTAACTCCTTATAGCCTATAAAAGAAGGGGTAAGGGTCCCATTTAAAAAAGAGGAAAAATCATAGTAAAGAGACTATACCCAATTGAGAATTCCCCTTGTCCCAACCTTTATCCATCCTTGTGCAAAGAGAAGTATAGATCAAAGCAGTTGGAGGATAGTTGAAGAGGAGCCTAGGACCAGGTTTGTGGAGCAGTGGTTGGCTTCATCATTGTAAGTTGCTTTAGTGAATTTAATAATAAAGAAGTACTTTTCCCGTCCCACCATATGATTTTCTCATTGTTTATTGCGTATATGTTTATTAAATCTCTAACCCATTAATCTGTAGATCAAATGCATGTGGAGTTCTTTGTTTGTCTTTTGTGAATGCAGGTCAGCCTTGGGAGGAGAGCTGCAGTCAAAGAGTGACCAAGCGTGAAGAAGGATCAATATCAAACACTGAAAATAAGGTATGTTCACTTGATATTCTTAACTATGTATTTTCTTAAGAATAATGGGGATTAGGTCCAGGATGATGGTAAAAAGTAATAATCTTTAGGTCTTTTCTACATGCATGATAAAACCCTAAGTGCAAGTCCGCAGAGGGATTTCCCACTCACAACATTAGGATATCATAAATTTTTGTAGTCATGGAGTATGATTCAAGAGCATCACTCCACATCAACAAGTGTCGGCTGATTAGAACAAGTGGTGCACATTCAAGGAAGGGAGAGGCATCATCCTCTCATTTTTCCTTCAAAATTATAAATCGTGATTAAGGAAATTAATGGTGACAGGTTGGTAGAGCCAAGTTCTTCTTTTGCATAAGTTATAGATGAGGTCTCCATTAAGTGGTTGACAATAGGAATGATCTATATCTAATTCCAATCAGATTTCCATCATTTTAATTTGCCTCATTAGTCGAGCATTTTGAATGGTGATTAGACACCACTAGCTTAGCTTGGAGGGAATATCATCGAGCCCCTCTTGTATAAACTCTTGTATTGTTTCCAGTAGAGCATATAGGATATAGAGGATAGAGAGAGAGTCGAGACTCAATCATAGTTCAGACTCATATATTGTAAAGGACATTCCACCATTAATAGAAAGTGACACATTTTCTTGTTCGTCAATTTTTGTGTAATGGATGTTTAGTTTTGAATGTCATTCGTATGCATTTGCACTATATATGTATGTTAGAAATAACCTATAGGGATAGAATTATAATATTCTATATGTGAGTGTGTTGGATTAGTTCCAGGCTAAGTGAAAGAAGTGCACAACAGAGAGTTGAGCCTTTGTGAGCCGATGCAAGGAGTGTGTGTATGAACTCATTCGAGTTAGAAGAGAAACTACCACGAGGGCATGCCAGGATAATTCACAAAATCAGAGGGAAATTTCAAGGTTGTTGAATACCTTGAAAAGAAATACTGTGTGGGAGAAATAACATTGCATAGTTACTGAATACTCTATAATACTCTTCCAAGAGGGAATAAAGAAAGTGCAAATGCACAAAAGAGAAACACATTATGAAGTGTTGGTAGCATTGAGAGAACCCCGGGGTTTTTGAACACTCTAAGGAATGAAGGCTTTGCAAGAGTGCATCGACCAAGTAAAGGAGATGCCTTAAGACATCTGGAAGGGCTTAGCGAGAAGTCACCAGAAGGCTTAGCCGAGCGAAAGGAGTGCACCAAGGATACAATAAATTTATCTTACAAGATCAAGAGGAAGGGTGTTAAGTTGATAGGAGGGCACCAAAAATTACATGGAAGGATGCACAAGAACTGAGAACCTCAAAGGTTTCAAGCCGAGCAAAATATCATAAAGACTAGCGCAGAACTTTGCAAGGAATGTAGAGGAAATGTCGAGAAAAGTATAAGTCTCAGGTAGAAATTGTTGTAAGCATGTAAGAGGGTCGAGGAATTTCCAAAGTCTCGAAGACCATGAAATTTCCCATTTTTGGGACAAGATGGGTGGAAAAATATCAAGAGATCTAGGATTTGTAGCTCTAAGAGTTTTGCCGAGGGAAAAAAAAAATCTCCGTGAAGTCACGAAGAGATATTTGAACTAAGGCCGTTAGATATGGAAGGGACACATTGAATCAATCCTCACAATTTGGAGGAATAGTACTCTGAGAAATATCTGAGGAAGATAGCGAGAGACTCCAGAAGGAAAGAGTCTGAATATATTGCATTTGTCGATCAGGAGTAGAGACGAGGACCATTGATCCTCGCATCATTTGAGTTCGTCAATTCGGAGTTCAAGAACATAGGTGTTGGTTGTCGTGGGACAAGACAAATCCCAAAGCTTGAAGAATTATTTCGGTTGAGCCCCGAGACACAACCCAAGGTCACGTGATAGAAAGGACCTGGAATGGAGAGCTAGTGTCGCCACCAACTTTATTCAAAGGGCCAAAAAGAGAGTCATGGGGTTAAGAGGACCCGCACTTTGGAGAAAGAAGGACTTGTGATAAATTTTATCGAGTTCCAGCAGGGAACTGAAGAGTCAATTCAACTCAGGTGTTTGAACGATCCTAGACCGGGAGGTCGAGAAGCACTGGAGGAGAGAGTAGGGGTGGGGTCTGTGCCTGTAGAACTATCAATGAACGCACTAATATTGGAGAGTAGTGCATTGATAGCAGTTTTCAACTAGAATATGGTTCTCCCATGCATCCCCACAATGGTGCTATGACTGAGTTGGCCCATGAAGGTAATATAGATGTATTTTAATCATATACTTAATAATTTTGTAGTTATACATTTTGTACTTCTATTTTTTTTACTTATACATTTATGATTGTCCTTATTAATTTTATGGTTTTAATGGAAGATAATTTTTTACTTGAGGCTCATACAATTGAAGAGGATCACGCGGGGGAAACCATTCCAATGGTGTTGACCAGTGCACTAGGTAAATAATGACATTGTATATGTTTTTTTTAATATTATTGAACTAGTTCAATGATATTTAAAAATTGACCATCTAAATTTTTTATTTTTGTATTTTGTAGGTGATGCCTCATCATAGCAGCCTCTATTACCCCATGAGTACCCCACGACTAGGCATTCTCTACGTGAGAGGACACAATCACAATTAGATTTTGAAGAGCACCCATAGAACGAAGACGTAGATATTGATGAAATGATTAGGAACTATAGAGATAAGAATAAGAGGTTGGCTAAAAGCAATAAATGATGATGCACATGAATATTTTAATAACTATTTAATATAAAATCTATTTTCACCATATTTCTCTTTCCCGGGGCCTTACATTAAGACCATTTTCATGATTATGTATGAGTTTAGACCTATTATTTTCCAAAGAATTAATTTTAGTATTTTGAGTGAGTTTATGATTAAATATTGGAAAAATAACATTTTTTCACTTATATATCAAAGTAGTATGAGTTCTATGATGTTTACAGGTACATTTTAATACTCCAACCAAGTCATATGATGGAATAGAATAAAGCCTCTTTTTAGATCAATTTCCATTCTCTAGTTTTTATATGTAAAGTGATTTAGTGTAGTTTATTATGTTATGGAATAGTTGTTATTTTTCTCTTAGGAGAATTGAGCTCACTCCAAATGGATCAAGGAAACATTTTATTTCGTTGTAAACAGTTGTGAATATTGGTATATATATGTTTGTTTTTGTTGTAAATATTTCAATAGAATTATAAGCTAGGTATTGGGGAATTGAGAGTGATGTGAGGGGGGCAGGGGGGTGGCATAAGAGATTCATCCTTCACATGGTTGGCCATGTTCAGTAGAGAATAATTTATTGGAGCCGTTTAATTTTGGAGCAAACCTCCTTCGATCCAACGGAGCAACAACAAAGTCAATGTTGACTTTGTTGTTGCTACTTCAAATCAAGGGAGGTAGTTTGATCAAATATTAGACGTGTGGCTCCAATAAATTATTCTCAAAACCAAGAGGATCTCATTTAGGTATGTTCTTACAATCTCGTAATATTAGAGTAAATAATGCGCTACAAATATGACTTGTATTGATTTTTTACATATTTATGGAGGTTGAGTGATTTTGGTAAGTACTTTAAGATCTTTCTTCGTCGACTAAGGGAATATCAAGACTAACAGAGGGTCATAGAACTAAAGAGAAACACGTGGTTTCAACCATTCCAACTGTACTATCAACCAGTTCATTAGATCATGTGTGATTTCTCCTTTCAACATAGTTTATATAGCCATCAATTCTAGTTACGTTTAATGTTTTATGAGTTGTTATGTGATTATTTATTAATGCAGGGTTTTCTATGTGATAATTTATTGAGATATATCATTTGTTTAGTACTTTTCATGTTATCTCATTGCATCCATTAATGGTATATACAATTACATTTGTATTGAGTGAAAGAAACTTTGGGTTCCTGTAGGGATTGATGAAGTGTTAGTTCACACATCTACTGCTAGGGGTCCTCCTAGAATAAGGCCAAATGAACTGAGAAAAATTTCCATAAATAATGTTGTTGTACTATGCCTCCTTTTTTCTAGGAATTTTTCCCTATCCTGGAGCATGTATTGTCCATCCATCCTAAATACCCTTGCATGTTGATCATGAAAACCCAGAAAATGCTTCAATGATACAGTTTTCCTCCTTTACGCAATGATACAATTTTCCTCCTTTGGTACAAGATGGAAGCTAAGTAGTATGGATATATATCTCAATTAGAATAATATGGTTAGATCATCTCCTCTCTTTAGTTCAATACTCAAGATAACCATCATAACATAGAGGACAACTTAGGTCAAAGGGAGTGAGTTTTTGGGTTATGATGGGGTTGCAAAAATTAGAGCATCCACCGAAACAATCTTAAGATAAAAAATTTTTTCCTTAACATCCTTCTTGTATAAAAAGGTATTAGGATGTATTCAATTAGCTAATGAGAAGTGTGAACCAGTATTTATCAAAATACAATCCAAAACCTAGAATCATGCCATGAACTCCTCAACATATGAGATCAAACCCTCCCAGTGCCACAACCTCTCCAAGAAAATCACTACAACCCAAAACTCAAAAAA
>JZKD02S1827904.1:30765-42249 GCA_000966675.3 Picea glauca | reverse complement strand
TCATAACATGGAGGGTTCAAAACATTCAAAAGCTCACCCATCTCCTCCTCTTTTCTTAAATCATAAAGTAGAGAATCATCAAAATCTTGGAGAGGAGGGTAACTTACCTTTAGGTATTGTGTAGGAGCTTCGAGGACCTGGGTATATTTAACATGCATTATTGTCTTATCATCATGAGTTTCCCCTTCATATTTGATTGTACAACAAGGAAAATTCTCTTTGTTTGGGGATTCCATTTGTCCATCACTTTCTGAATCATGGAGAAAGGTATCATCAAAATACTAAAAAGGAAAGAAACTAACCTTATCGTCTTGTTGTTGTGCAGGTGGAGAAGGCTTGTGGATCGCTTCATTAGGAGGAGGAGGGTAGGTTGATATTTCATCATTGGGTTTTGGCTCCTTGGTTGTGTCTTCAACAGTCCCTGGTTGATATGAGGTTTGTTCCCCTTATTCTTGGAAATCAATAATGAAGTTATCAAGGGAAAACAAACTTTCCCTACTAAGAGTACCTGAGATAAATAGGCATCTTATTTTAGACAAGGAGATGCTATCCTCAATTCTTGCAACCATGTTGTAAGATTCATCGAGCGTCTTCGGGGATCTCTTATGAAGGAGAAAACTCAGATGTCCCAAAAGTGCACAAGTAAAAAGATGGAAAAGGTACCCCTCTTCAGGATGATGACTTTCAAGATCTTGATACAACATGTTCTCAAATATATCCTGGAAGTCTCTGACAATTTCATCTTTATCTTGCTTTATATGCTCGAGCTCTTCCAATAGTACTAGGATATCTTCCAACTGGATACCCCATCTCTCGAGAAATATTTTTTCAAATTGCTCCATAGTCGTGATGATGGCATTAGGGAGTTTTTCATACCACTCTTTGGCATTGGAACAAAGAGTGGTAGAGAAAAGTTTCATGACCACGTCTTCAACATAATCAACGATAGGGTAGTATAGGAAGAAGTTCCATAAATTTCTCATGTGATATTCATCTCTCTCTCTATCACCACCAGTGAATCCAAGGAGAAAATTTATGTATTCAAAGGGCATTTGTTGAGGGTACCCTAGGATGTTACTCATGTCTAAAAGATTCTAGTTTCTAGGGTCCCATTATGAAGTCATACTTGGCTTCATCATCAGTGGAGTCGCCAGATAATTTTCTTGAAACTATCTAAGGATAAGGGAAAACACCCTAAGTGGAGTCGCCAAGTAAGCTTGTATGAATAAGAATCTAATGCAAGGCTTATCGAAAAGTGTCGTATGAGGAAGTTTTGACTCAGTGTTCCCTGGCAGTGGCGCCAAAATGTTATGATGCAGTTTTTAGTTAGGATAAAAGGCTTGAGTCTTGTAGGTCAAACTGGCATAACAAGAACCTATCCCACCCAATGTCACCATTATGGGAAGGTTCTTTATATTTAGGGGGGTGAGGCCCAGGGAAAACATCCTCGGTGACTTGGGGTTTTGAGGAGGCAAGAGGATAATAATTCAAGGATAATTTCCCCCCCTTCACAAGTCACCACCAATCAGATAGTTCGGCCAAAATCCAATTTAAAGTAAAACCCCAAAGAAGTATACCTGCCTGAAACAAAGTAACAAAAAACTGATATATGAAAACTATATCTCAATGGGTTTAGTACTTCATATAATAGATGACTATCTAAATAACATATAAGCAATTGGAAATAAATGTTGATGAAGTCAATGTTTATCTATAGCAATGAAAATTATAACAGTTCACCAATAAACATTGAAACAATATGGCATCCAATGTAACCAATCAATACTTCATTCAATAAATGCCTTAACCATTATTCAATTTCTCATAAAAAAAACGATGTTTCACTAATGATGTAATATCATGAGATGAGGGAAGCAATTAGGGCTAATAGGGTTAGCTCTTAGACTAGGGTTAGTAGTTAGGGTTTCAATTCAAAGTATTTGAGAGTGTTGTAATCAAGTTTCACTTCAACGTTGGAGGACTTTAGATCAGTGCGTTAGGGTTTAATGGAGTCAAAAGTGAAGGAGACAGTAGTTGAAAGAGGAAAAGATTAAGGACTAGAGGGAGAAGTTTTGAGGTGTTGCTAAAGCAGGGCCTCAAAATCAAAACCCTAGGGGAGAGAGGCTTACTCTGGTATTTCTACAACAAGGCCTTGTGCTCTTCCCTCCTTCTTGGCAAAACAACTAGCTCAAGAATAAGGCATACAACCAAAACAAGAGGGTTCAATGAGATAAGTTGTTGCTACAACAAGGCCTTTCAACAAACGCTAGAAAGAGTACGACCCTAGTATAGTAGAAATAGGCCAGGGGCATATCATTCGTATTGGCTTCTAGATAGTATGACTAGAAATAGAAGAAGGTAAGAGAGTGTAGCAATGGCTAGGCTCTCTCCTTCTTCAATGGATGAAAATTTCTCTCTCAGGGGACATGAGACAAGGAGCTACTTGTGTTCTTGTCACCTAGGGTTTTGAGTCAGCAATATTCATAAACATATGCAAGAAATTAAACTAAAACCATTCATTAATACATTTTTCAGAAAAATACTTACAATTTACCAAGAAATAACCATGCAAACCTTAGTTGTAACACCTTCCTTCAAGAGAAACACCATAAAATGCCAAAAATGTCTTCCTTCAACAAGTGTGCCTCACTAAATCAGCCCAAATACCCCAGAGAGGGAACACATTTCAGACCTCACCAAGTGGTGAGTGATAGATCCTGAAAAATGAAGGAGAAAATCCTCCATTTATACAATATCATGACCTAATTTTACTTTTTAGGTCATGTAAAAGGCCAATAAGGCCAAAATACCAAAATCATATTGTTTAACATTAAATTTCCAAATTAAATCCTAAGCCAAGCTGAAAACAGAGTAAAATCCCCTCCAGGGGAGATGTTATCCCCTTTTAGGGAAGATGGGGCATCTTGGAGAAAAACGTTAGCCCTTCTTGGGCTTCTCCAATCTTCCACACGTGCCACTGTTGCCTAGTTTACCTCCCAAAATTTCCATGATGTTGGTTGATGTCATGGTCAATGTGGTGATGTCCTATGCCTCCTAAGGCCAATGTTCCACTAAGAAATGGTCATCCCCCCTAGGTCAAGCTCTGTTGGGGTGCCTCTGGTGGAACATCATCTTCTCCTCTGGTGAAAAGATCTAGATCCATCTTTATCCTATACCTCCCCTTGATGGGGTCTCATCATCCACCTAATGGTCTCTTCAGCCCCATGGAGGTTTAAAACGATCATCTCCCCATGTGTACTGGTCCAAGATGGTACTTGTCGATCAGGCATGGTCCTGCACATCAAAATCTGTGCCCTCCATGGGCTCATCAGTCACAGGGATCATAGCAATGTAAATCACATTTCATCATCAATATTAATAAATATATGCATAAAACCCCTAATAGATCAATCAATAGCTCAAAGACATTACGAAAACCTACAATACAAGTCTGGGAAAAGGGAAAGGCATCCTATTGGGCTAGTGTCCACTGAATAAGGGAAGTTCCCAGAAGAGACCTCTTCCAAGCCATTCAAGTGGATGAAGTGGTCAAGGGATCTCCAAGCAAGTAGGTGCAATGCAGGTCAAGGATGCGAGATGTTACCTATGGGTGACTTTGTAGAAGGCGAGTTGTACCTATCATGGATGCAATTCTTTCCAATCCCATTCATGCCTTTATTCTTTTTGCTATTTTATCTTTTAATTATTTTTATTTTTCTTTTTCTCAAGAGATAATCAAGGGACACTTCCCTGACGTGGTGACCAGCGGTGACAATGTTACCCACAAGTACTTTCACAGAAATGAGAGAGTTGGCTCATGATGAGACCCCCTTTTCCTTGGCCATCCAACCAAAGGTCACTTCCCTAGTGTGGTAACCAGCTGATGGAAATGTCATACTGCTAAGTACCAGTGGACCTAATAGGATGGCTCGTGATGAGACCCCCTATCCTATGGTTAAGTCTTGTTTTCTTATTTGTTTAGGGTCCCTCTTATTTCTTGTTGAGAATCCTTTTATTTATTTCTCAGGGATCCCTAGGTGAAGCATCTCGAGGTTTTATTATTAGTCTTTTATCTTTTACTAGCTTGCTTTTACCTTCTGGGCCTTTAGCCCCTTCTTCCCACTAGATAAGGTTCAACCCTAGAAATAGGTCAACCCAGTGCCCAGACAAGTGGAATGGGACAGGTGAGCGAGAAAGAAGATGGAAAAGTGAAACTGTGAAGGGAGTGAACGATGGATTCTTAGAAACAACCCCCAGTGGATAACCAAAACCAATAGACACAGGCTTACTAAGACATCTTGTCAATCCCCAAAACATGGTGAAGTGGGAAAGTGTAATATCCAAGAAGTTTTTTGAAATAAAAGGAATCATATGCATACATTTGATGGTTTTGATGATCAAAGTGACACAGACCATGATACCTGAACTAATTACCTCATGAACCAAGAACCCTCTCTAACACAATACCAATTCGATGGTGGTGGAGGTTGTTACTGCTGACAGGATAAAGATGCTGGAAGAGAGAAAAGGTGGGCCCTCCAGGGCCATGATGAAGTCAGTCCTACTCTCGATACTCCATGTCTAGGACTTGTGGACCTCGAGACATGATCTCCTCGTTATCCCTGAAAGTGGGGTATAACAATTGGCACACCTAATTGAGCTAGATGAAGGTCCTCCCATATTCAAACTTGCCAAATTACATACAGTCCTGAGATAGTATGAAATTTGAAAGGGATATTGATGTGAATTGTTCATGTGGCTTATATATTAAGTAACAACGCACTTTTCATGATTTAAGGACTAGTATATCTCATGAACATTGGATTTAATTGAATTCATTTTTTTTTATTGTGATGCCCCTAACATGGTTCTTTGAAGGACGCCCCAGGTTTTCACCTAAGATGTTTTTCCTCTATTGCAGGATATGGCACGTGTGATGCAGAGCAGTTGATTCACCAATGACTTGACACATCCAGACAATGGGTCTCACATATTTAGGATGAAAATAGACATCTATATCAACCAAATTATAGTGGGTGTACTTCTTAATAATGATCTCAAATTTAATTGAGGATTGTCTCCTTTCATTACATTGATTGTGACCCCTTAGGATTAAGTCTATGTCTAATGGAATCAATTTTGAGGTATTCCAACTAGCATCGTGTCCTATTACCACCACTTGTTGGAATGTGTCATTTGACTCCAAACATGCCCTTATAATGCCCAAATAATATACCAATAGTAATAGAGCATAATACAATTGTGAAAGAGTAACACTATGGTAATCATTATGAGATTATTGTGATACCAACAAGATACTATTAATGAACTAGTGTTACATCTTGATTGACTGATTGTTTCTATCATTAATGGTGTTATAGGAAGTACAAGAAAAAATGTATTTGTCAAATATATCTTCATTGAGTGAGGGAAGTTCAGGTATAATAGAGGAAAGTGAGACATCTAGTAGGTCTAATAGGTGGAGGTCAACTAGAGGTGACAATATCACAAGAAAATTCCATAGACGTATGGAATTTTTCCTTGCGAAAGGGGGATCATGTTCTTATTATCATGAGAGCATAGATGAAATCTAGGTGCCCTTGAGGTACAAACATATAGTGAAATGATGGGTACCCAAGGATCTTCTTGAAATAAACATTGATTTTTGTGTAAACGAAAGGCTATGCCAGATTGCTCCATCGTCATTACATGGTTTGGGGCTATTTTCCATGGATGGAATAAAGGTTGTTTACGACGGATTAATTGAATTGATGGAGTATGTCGGACCCTGTTATATATAAAAATATTGGATACGAATAGTCCTATATACAAAAAGTATGTGAAGATATGGCTTTGCTACAAATTATACACAACTAAAAGACAATGATCAAGATAAAGGAGAAACTATCTATATTGATGGAAGGCCAAAAGAAACGGGGAGTATTGCAGGGTTTATAAACAGTACATGACCCGTGACCACAAATAATTGACCCAATTTCATATTTGAGGGGCATGAAGGAACCCATGTATTTATATGTGCAATAAAATCAATAGCTATAGGGGAAGAGTTATTGATTGATTACAATTTGAATCGAATATATACACATGTTGTTATTATGGGAGCAATGTGTATACTAATTTACCCAACCTGTAAGCAATGACTCTTATATTTTATGATTTTCATTATGTTTTTTACGATGTTAATCCATTTGGATATATTTGGTGTGTTTACTCAGTGTGTCCTATTTTTGTTATCAACAATAACATTCCTCCTTGGATGTCAATAAAGAGGGAGGATTTCTCATACATTTGAATTTATTTCTCATGATAATGATCACAGTTCTAATTTTACTGTAATGTGGCACGCTGCTCATGGAAAATAAAAAATAGCCTTAGAACAGTTGGGTATGTGTTATATTCTTTGCATGTGTGTGTGTGGGTACGTCAGATTTGAAAACCACTTCTGATGATCTCATATTTTTCTATTTTTAGCGGTTTTCTAAATTAATCTCGGATTAAGGAATTAGGGTTTTGGTATATATGGAATACCTAAAAACATTGTATATATATTGTATGGTGAATGGTGAAATTAATACAATTAAGAGTTGGAAGGTTTTCTCTCGGTTAAGGGTTTCCGGTATAAATCTCTATGTACTATGTGTATGAGCCATTGATTAATTTCTATTTTTCTTAAGAATCTATATGCATTAATTTACTTCATAGGTTTGAAACTTACATGTGGTATCAGAGCTCGTTTTTGGCTTCAGAGGGACACCTTTGTTGCCGAGGCTTTGGCTCGGTCTTGATAGATCAAGTTTATATTGGGTTCGTGATAAACCTGGGTTTAGTGGGAGATTTCACAGTGGTTATTCGAGTGTAGAAAGAGGAATGGTGAGCTCTTCTTGAATCGAGATAGAGAAGTTCAATGGATTTTTTTTTTTAACTATGGAATCTCAAGATGGAGGACCATCTTGTAGACAAAGAACAATGGATCGATGTGGATCTTGGTACACAGCTTAGTGGTACACATCCTACTGGAACATAGTCAATTGGTACACAACCTACTAGTACACAAACTAGTAGTACACCACCTACTGGTATGTCAAAGGAAGATTGGGAGAGGTTGGACATAAGAGAAAGGAGTAATATTCGACTATGCCTGGAAGATTTGGTGTTGTTGAATGTCTCGGGAGAATCTATAGCCAAGGAACTATGGGATAAGTTAGGGAATTTGTATCAATCAAACTCCTTGGTAAACAAGTTGTTTCTTCAAAAGAAGTTGTATCGTCTTAGAATGGAAGATGGAGATTCTGTGATAGAACATCTAAATTCCTTTAATACTCTAGTAAGTCAACTTGTCTCTATTAATATTACGATTTCAGAAGATAAGTGTATTACTTTGTTATGTTCTTTCCCAGACTCTTGGGATAATCTGGTTGTAGCAATTGGTAGTACAACTCAATCTACATTGAAGTATGAGGATGTAGTTACATCCTTGTTATCTGAAGAGATGAGGCAGAAAAGCATGGATGGGCATAGCATATATGCTTTATCTATAAGAGGTTGTATCCAAGACAGGAATCCTGGTAAGTCTTCAGGGGGGGTGATCTAAATCTACAGGTAGATCTAAGTCTCTAGGAAAATCTTTGAGGAAATGATGGAAGTGTTGTAAAACATGGAATTATAAGAAATATTTCAATTCTAAGAAGGTTGATAAACCAAAGGGATCTGATAGTACCTCTTCCAAAGAGGAAAAAAACTCCAATGAAGAAGGAGGTTATGTTTACCTGACATCTACAGGTACACATGCAGAGCATGATGTATGGTTGATCAACTCAGGTGCATCATACCATATGACTCCTCATAGGGAGTGGTTCTCTGAATATGAAAAATATGATGGTGGTGATGTATTCCTAGGAGATGAATCGACAGCCAAAATCATGGGACATGGAAGGGTTAAGCTTCTCCTAAAATATNTTTGAAACTTACATGTGGTATCAGAGCTCGTTTTTGGCTTCAGAGGGACACCTTTGTTGCCGAGGCTTTGGCTCGGTCTTGATAGATCAAGTTTATATTGGGTCCATGATAAACCTGGGTTTAGTGGGAGATTTCACAGTGGTTATTCAAGTGTAGAAAGAGGAATGGTGAGCTCTTCTTGAATCGAGATAGAGAAGTTCAACGAAATTTTTTTTTTTAACTATGGAATCTCAAGATGGAGGACCATCTTGTAGACAAAGAACAATGGATCGATGTGGATCTTGGTACACAGCTTAGTGGTACGCAGCCTACTGGAACATAGTCAACTGGTACACAACCTACTAGTACACAAACTAGTAGTACACCACCTACTGGTATGTCAAAGGAAGATTGGGAGAAGTTGGACAGAAGAGAAAGGAGTAATATTCTACTATTCCTGGAAGATTTGGTGTTGTTGAATGTCTCGGGAGAATCTATAGCCAAGGAACTATGAGATAAGTTAGGGAATTTGTATCAATCAAACTCCTTGGTAAACAAGTTGTTTCTTCAAAAGAAGTTGTATCGTCTTAGGATGGAAGATGGAGATTCTGTGATAGAACATCTAAATTCCTTTAATACTCTAGTAAGTCAACTTGTCTCTATTAATATTACGATTTCAGAAGATAAGTGTATTACTTTGTTATGTTCTTTCCCAGACTCTTGGGATAATCTGGTTGTAGCAATTGGTAGTACAACTCAATCTACATTGAAGTATGAGGATGTAGTTACATCCTTGTTATCTGAAGAGATGAGGCAGAAAAGCATGGATGGGCATAGCATATATGCTTTATCTATAAGAGGTTGTATCCAAGACAGGAATCCTGGTAAGTCTTCAGGGGGGGTGATCTAAATCTACAGGTAGATCTAAGTCTCTAGGAAAATCTTTGAGGAAATGATGGAAGTGTTGTAAAACATGGAATTATAAGAAATATTTCAATTCTAAGAAGGTTGATAAACCAAAGGGATCTGATAGTACCTCTTCCAAAGAGGAAAAAAACTCCAATGAAGAAGGAGGTTATGTTTACCTGACATCTACAGGTACACATGCAGAGCATGATGTATGGTTGATCAACTCAGGTGCATCATACCATATGACTCCTCATAGGGAGTGGTTCTCTGAATATGAAAAATATGATGGTGGTGATGTATTCCTAGGAGATGAATCGACAGCCAAAATCATGGGACATGGAAGGGTTAAGCTTCTCCTAAAATATAGAAGGATTATAAATCTCCCTGGGGTTCTACACATTCCAAAACTAGCTAGGAGCCTAATATTTATAAGCAAGTTGGATGATGCAGGAGTAGATATTGTATTTGGAAAGGGCACTTGCAAGATAGTACGAGGAGCAATGGTGTTGATGAGGGGAGTCCGGTGTGGAACTATGTATAATTTGTTGGGAATCACTTATAATAATAGGTGTAACAGTTATGTTGTCCTTGAGCAGAAAAATGAAGGATACAAGACCAATACTATCCCAGAAAAGAAGACCATGTTGTGGCACCAAAGACTGGGGCATATTGGAGAAAAGGGCCTTCGAACACTACACGGTAAAGGTATGGTTGAAGGTATGTCTAATTGCACTCTGGATTTTGATTTATGTGAACATTACATATATGGTAAACAAAATCGTGTAAGATTCCCATCTGGTGCTACAAGAGCAAAGGGGATCTTAGAGTTGATACACAATGATGTGTTTGGACCTATTCATGTTCCATCCTTAGGTAAATCTATGTATTATGTTTCATTCATATATGATTTCTCAAGGAACACATGGAGTTATTTTCTTATAAGGAAATCCGAGGTATTTGATAAATTTACATAGTTTAAGGCTCTATTAGAAAATTAAACAGAGAAGAAAATAAAGGTATTGAGGACAAATAATGGTGGAGAATTCTGCAGAAATGAATTCGAATAATTCTGTAAGAAGTGTGGTATAGCAAGGCAGAAGACTACTCCATACACACCTCAATAGAATGGAGTTGTAGAAAGGATGAACATGACACTGATGGAAAAAGCAAGGAGCATGCTCAGCGGTGTCAAGTTAGGACAGGAATTCTGGGCACAAGCAGTGGGTACATCATGTTACCTGGTCAATCAATCACCTTCATCCGTGTTGGATGATAAAATTCCACATGATGTATGGACTGGAAAGAAACCCTCTCTTCAACATCTTAGAGTGTTTGGTTTTGATGCTTATGTACATGATCCAAAGGAAAATAGGAGTAAGATGGATAAAAAGGCTGAAAAGTGTATCTTTATTGGTTATAAAGATGGTATGAAAGGTTATAACCTTTGGAACAATATGAACCAAGAAATATACAAGGAAGAGATGTTGGAACCCAAAAACCAAGAAATCTACATGAAGAAACCAAAAGGATTTGTAGTGAAGGGAGAGAAAGACTTGGTCTATAAGCTAAAGAAGTCACTATATGGTATGAAGAAATCACCTAGGATGTGGTACCAAAAGTTTGAAACATACATCCTTGGATTGGGATTTGTGAGAAGCAGGGTCGATCACTGTGTATATTCCAAGCAGGCTGGTAATCACTTAATTTATGTAGTGTTGTATGTTGATGACATGTTGTTGGTAGGAAATATCATGGATGTTATCAAGGAGGTGAAATTGCAACTATCCTCCAAATTTGACATGAAGGATATCAGTGTTTCTAAATTCATTATGGGAATGGAGATTAAAAGAGATCGTGAAAATAAGAAAATAGAGTTGAATCAGAGAAAATATGTTGAGACGATATTGCAGAGGTTTAATATGCATGGAAGCAAATTGATCAAGGTTCCTATTCTTATAGTTGTAAATTTATATGCAGATCAGTGTCCCAAGACATGGGAAGAAGAAGAGGATATGTCCCATGTTCTGTGTGACAGTGTAGTTGGAAGTTTGATGTATGAAATGGCCTATATTATACTGGACATTACACATGCAGTGGGATTTTTGAGCAGGTATATGTCAAAACCAGGGAAGGAGCATTGGACAACAGTAAAGAGGGTCTTCTGGTATTTGTGTGGCACTACCAATTATGGATTGTGCTACCAAGGAAGACTAGGATTGGACAACGTGGTGGACATACATGGCTTTGTTGATGCATACTAGGCTGGAGATCTGGATCACATAATATCTACAAGTGGGTATGTGTTTAAACTATTTGGAAGAGCAATCAGTTGGATGATAAAAACACAGGTTGTAGTGGCACTCTCAACTACAGAAGATGAATACATGGAAACCACTCATGAAAGCAAGGAAGCAGTATGGTTACAGAGATTTTGTTCAGGTATTTGGTTGGTACAAGTAGTGAGATTAGATTGTGGAAGTCATAGTGAAATATTCCTTGCAAAGAACCCAACTTATCATTCAAAGACAAATCATATTGATGTTCAGTATCACTTTGTGAGAGACATGGTTGAAGAAAAGAAGGTGTTGCTAGAAAAGGTTGACACTTTGAAGAATGTTG
>JZKD02S1827893.1:30616-62036 GCA_000966675.3 Picea glauca | reverse complement strand
GCCCTAACCTCATCATCAAAGTCCACTTTTATAGAACTTAGTTGATTAGTAACCGTATTAAATTCATTTAAATGATCTGCAACAGACCCAACTTCTGACATCTTCATATTAAATATTCTCTTCATTAGAAATACCTTATTCAACGTCGAGGGTTTTTCATACAATTTGGCCAACACATCCATCAAACCCTTCGTTGTATTTTATTTTGAAATATTGAAAGCCACCGATACTTCCAGGCTCAGCCGTATCGTTCCTAGAGCCTTTTTGTCAAGAATCTCCCATTCTTCGTCCTTCATGGCCGCCGGATTCTTTGCTACTCCACTCAATGGTAGGAATAGATCCTTCTGATATAAATAGTCTTCCATCTGCATCTTCCATAACTGGTAGTTTTGGCCGTTAAATTTCTCGACCCTAAACTTTCCATCTTACGACATTGCTCCCACTCGAACCAAGAATCCTCTTTTCCTGTGAGTTACCTTACGCTCTGATACCATTTGTTAGAAAAAATAGGACCATGGAGCAATAAAATAAAACAAATGTAGAAAAAAAACACATAAGACACACAATACAAGAGAGACACAGATTTACGTGGTTCACCCTTGTGGGCTACATCCACCAGAGAAATTGTCAGGTCTTTCCTTCATTATTATCAAGCAAATGAAGGGATACAACCTACAGCAAAACCCATTATAACTTCCTCTTATTTCTCTCATAGTATCCTCTCTCAGAATACAATATTCACCATCGTCCATAGCCGCAATACATTTCCCTCAGAAAAAGAGGGTTGCCTTCAAGGAAAAAAACCCTAACATAATCTCTACTATTAGATCTGCGACCTTATAATGAACGGTCTAGATTTACAATGAAATTACAATATACTTTTACAAGGCCATTTTTTCTTCGGGGCTTTGCCCCCGAACCCCCGTTGGGGGCCCGCTTGCTCCCAGACCCCCCAGCTGGTGGGATAGCCCCCCCGAACCCTGCAGAGGGGGTACCCCCCCCTCTACACTCCCCCACGTGGAAGAGTGTACATACTTATGGGGTGTAAATACTTCATGGGGTATAAACATGGCTGAAAGAAAGCACCTCTGAATCAGGAAGATAATCAGGCTCCAAAACCAATAGCTCTGGAAGCATTAGTCAAGTATCTACACTGTGCAGAGGTATTAGTTCAATATTCAAGATGGTAGGACATGATCCCACCATTCGGTTACCATAATTTCAAGGAGAGGCAACACAATACCCTAAGAAACACTTGTTTATTTGTGCAAAGATCTAGGAACCAAACCATATCACTAATGAAGACATTAAACTTGCACAACTATCTATCACGCTAAGAGACTGTGCACTAGACTTGTACATGAGTCTAGACGTAAACAGTGCACCGAGGATGACAAGGACACTGACAGACGTCAAGAAATTACTGATTAATGAGTTCCAAAAGCCAAGCTTAGAGGATTAATACATGAACAAGATGATAGAAATTCGACAGAAACCAGGAGAATCTGTTTGGTAAATTGACCAACCATTTAAATGTTTGAAAGGGAAATCGAGGTATGCCATTACTGACATGCAACATAGGCATCTGTTTGTGAATTCTCTATTACGACGCCTGAAATACCCACTCAAACAACATAAATTCCAATCTCAAGTAGAGGCTCTACAAGAAGCCTTGAAAATGGAGGAGAATCAATACCACAAGACAGATCCAGCTATATAGGATTTGAAGGAGGATCTGAAGAATCTTACCTTTCAACTCAATCAGAATAAGGGAAAGGAAAAGCGAGAAGTTGTTTGATGTACCACATGTCGAACATAAGGGCACCATAAGAATGAATGTCCAACATTCATGCAATATATGGAAACATGGATGCCAAATCCATTGCCAACAGGATGACCCTAGTGTGAAATTTGCAAGACACACAGGCATGATCCATATCATTGTCCTATGATGCAGAAATACCAAACAGTACCAAACAATGCATACTACACTTTTTGCAAGTCAATAGGGAACGATGGAAAAGACTACAGAACAATGGATCTGATGAGGGAAAGGACGTCAGATACATATAGGGTGCAAGCCTAAATGATGACAAGGCAAGTTGCACCATAATTTAATCAGGCACCACTGTAGTATAATACTATGTCACAACAGTATAACAATGCGTAGCCACAATATAACACTGTGCAGCCATAGTATAACCCTGTGCAGTATAATCAAGTACCTCAATACAATACACCACGTAGATATCGCGCTAGGTACAGAGTAGGAGGATGATGAAGAGGAGGTTGTGGAAACGGAAGAGGTCTAGTAGTGTGCCATAATTTTCAACAGCCAGGGCACTATGCAAGAGAATGTCGACTACCACCTGCAACATGCATGTATTTTTTCACAACAGATCACGATACAGAGGATTGCACAGAATCAAAACAATCAGAACGTACAATGGATTTCTACAGAAGATAGAGAAGATGGCAGGAACATCAACATAGTGATGCATGGAGGTGCTAAAACAAGAGATGATGTGCCTAAAAAGGAACCAGTACAACACTAGTGGATTAAGAAGAATACCGAGCCACCCAAGTGATTTGATGCAGAAAAGGAGAAGGATACCTTTAAAGAGGCTAGACAAGAATTTCTCAAGCACAATGTTTTGTCTAGATCTGACGCGTAGCATACCCAAGACGTCCCAACATATGAAATGTCACCAGCATTGGACCATACCAGTTAAGTCCACCCAGGAAACCAAGTAAGTTGTATTAAAAATTTCTTGCAATCATGTATTCAATTATTTAAGGATCCATCATCTATTATAATATTACAGAATCTATTAGATATATGTACCACAAACTCTAAGGGAAAGTTAGAAAAAAGGACAATCAATCACCTCCATTCTATAAGGAGAACCAACAGAGAGTTTAGATTGAATTCCAACATTGGAGATTTTAACATGGGTGATGTGATATTTGATCCTGGATCTGAAGTGAATATATTACCCAAAAATCCATGGAAATGCATGGGAGAACCTAACTTAGTGTTATAACCCTAAATTGCACCACACATGCTTACCTGGCATCTGGCCAACTCATATCCCTTCTTTGCCAAAACACTGTTGAACAAATCTTTGTAAATCCTCTTGTATAAAGGCCCATGCACCCTAATACATTATTGCACGTGTGTACACGCTGGCTGACCCAAAACAGCCTGTGTGGACCGACAAAAGCATGAAAAAAGGAAATTTGTTGACACGTGAGTTAATTGAAACTCCTGGCCATGCATGGTCGAGGGTTCGTCCAAATACCTAGCTCCTTCTAGCCTATAAAAGAAGGGGTAGGGGTCCCATTTGGAAGAGGAAAAATATAGCAAAGAAAATCTGCCCATTTACGTATTCCCATTGTCCCAACCCTTTAGCCTTTCCTTATGCCAAAGGAGATTCAAAGAAAATAAGTTGAAGGACAGAAGAAGAGGAGCCCAGGATCAGGTTCGAGGAGTGGTGGTCGGTCTCAGCTTTTGTAAGTTGACTCATTTTAAGTAATAAAGAGAATGCTTTTCCTGTCCCAATTCATGAACTTTTTATAGTTTTATCAGTATATGTTTTGATTTCTAACCCGTTAGTATATAAGTAGTATGCATGCATAGTTGTTGCTTGTCTTGAATGCAGGTCAACTTTGGAAGGAGTATTGCGAACAAGTAATCAAGCTCAACGGAGGATCGAAATCAAACACCGAGAATGAGGTAGGTTGATCTTTCCATGCATTTACTAAGAAAAGGGGATTTAAATCTAGGGATGAAGGTACAAAGTAATTTCTATTCGGTCATATCTGCATGCAAAGTATGAACTCTATTTGCTAGTCCATAGGGTGATTTTCCCCAACAACAAAATTGGCAACCATACTGGGGAAACTCTCTAGGGTTCCTGGAATTTTCTTTAGTTTTTGGATAGTTTAAAGACTAGTTTTTCTTGCATGTATTTTCTTTTCATTTCTGTAAGGTCTGAGCTAGCAGGGAGTCTGGTTTTCCGTACCATCTTTCCCCGTCTTTTTCTTGACTATGTTTTTCGGGATGCATAGAGGTACACACGGCCTACACAAGGTTTGCACGCATGTACCCATGCCCTACCCTCTTACAGCCTGCGTGTGAACACTAGCTGTAAAGGTAGCAGTAGCGTGTAGAATTCAGAGGACTTTAGAGGCAATCATCCTCTTCCCTGTCAGAATCACACATTCTCAAGGGGTTTTCTTGAATTCTATCTAAGTCTTGTTTGCTAGCATTCCTATCTCAGATTGTTTTTGCTTTATCATTTTTCCTTATATTATTTGTTTTTTTGTTAAGAAGAGTATCCAAGCCTTCAAGGGTTCCTGGTTATCAATATTAGTGGTCTCTTCCTGGTTTGGTCTATCTGTTTTCATTTTTTCTTCGAGTTTAGATATACATGCGGCCTGTACAAGGTTAGCCCGCGTGTACACGCCCTCTGTCTCTGTTCAACATGTGTTTGCATGCGTGTTGTTTGAGTAACAGTTGTGTGCTTGTACATGATACTTTTTGTTAAGGGTAAGGTAGTCATCCTTTCCCTTGATAAGAATTATTCCTCTCGGGTGTTTTGAATCTCTGTTTGAATAGTCAGTAGCTTAGGATTAATTTTACTCTTAGATTACTTTTTCTCATAAAAATAAAAGAATTTTTAAAGGTTTTTAGACAAGTGTGAGAGTCATTGTATTTAACAGAAAATTGCTAGTTTGTGATTTTTGACCTGATTCTTTGCAATCTGCGATTTAGGCCAGAATTTTTTTTCTTGGTTTTTTGCTTGTCGGTATTTTCCCTTTCTTGCTTTACTAGCATTTAAATAAAAAAAAATATCTCTTTTCATTTTCTTCTTTGGTTGAAGAGTGTGTTTCTGCATCATTATCTAGGGAAAAGTCTTTTATTTCATAAGTTTTTGCAGTTCAATTAGATTATAAGTAGCTCATAGTCGAGTGAAATTCCTTTGAGTTTGCTGTCCAAAATCTTAGAAAAAATTAAAAATATTTCTTTAGAAAAGTTGTTGAAATTTTGCCTTTAGTAAAAGTTTTGTTTCCATCTTTTTCATTCATTTTTTTCTTTCATCTTTTACACATCATCAGTTTCACCCTCATACCCCTTGACGTAAGACAAAGCCATAAAAGTAACACTAAACTTAAAATCTACTAGACTTTTATGTTTGTAGGGTTCACAAACTAGTTCAGGACTAGGGCCTTGGATTAGGTTGGAGAGGAAACCCTTCAAGGCCATTTAAAATCAAACATTGGAGTCTGAGATAGGGAGTGTCTAATTCCAATGTCATGAAATTTATCCGGGACCCCCCTCTAACATAAGGGATAAACACGAGGTTGCATGCGGAAAGGTAGTGGAGATAGCCCCTCCAAAGTTGGACCAATCGTAGTGGAGAACACATATAGAGGGCTTGTTTTGGGATTCTATCATTTGCATTTTCCACAGGGCTTTGTGGGTCTCGAATTCGTTAGAGGTCCACAGTTGTCTTCCAGAACATTTTCTCTCGATACCCTTGACAGGTTTCGGGCTCGATACCCTACTCATTATGGTCTACTTGACTTTCGACTATACCCGCCTGGTGACTGTTCGCGTGTTGGCAACCTAGTTGCCAATATTTTTAGGGACATACACAGGTGAATGCGGGCATATACTGCGGTACCTAGGACAGACATCGGGCCATTATTTGCAGAGTATACCCAGAGGGTGCTTCCGTGTTCAAGTTGCACTTGCACCGGTAAGTTGCTCTAGTGTTGGTTGTTGTAACTGTTCTTCCAATTAATTTAGTGTTTTCTTGTCTTATCTTCTAGGGATTTTTGTAGTGTGTGTTACTGTTGATCATTTAGACTACCTTAGAGTGTCTTGGATTTTCTCACACAGTGGAGTATCCCGAGCTTCACCAGTCATGAAGGCTTCTTGGCCTGCCTCTTGTTACACTTGAGCCAACCCCGCCACCATTAAGGCGAAAGCTAGACCAACAAGGGTCTTTTGAAGCGATCGGGTTACAAACCTTTGTACCCGAACAACCCCTAGAGGAATCAACCATCTTGGACCTTGAAGAAACCACTCTTAGCCTGGTTGAAACCCCAACCACTGATTTCTTGGCACCTTTTATTGTACCAATTCAATTTTACAAGCGCCAAACAGTGTCGCACATAGCAATGGAAACAAATGTTGTTACTCCTTCTGGGAATTCTTCAATTCCCACCACGGTTGTCACCACAGGGGATCTTTCATCTCCTAACCCACCATTTTCGATCTGAGCCACCATGGTCTCAACCATAAATACTTCACACAGTGTTCCATACCCATCTTTGGCGGTGGCCACAACCCCTTTCACACCTAGTGCGACAGGCCCTCCGTTCTCATACGGGATGCCTAGTTTGGGTACAAGTCCCATACTTTCCTACTCCACTTTACAGACTTTGGGTTTGGGGGCAGGGAGCTCTAGCGTTCCTCTACAAGTTCACATGGGGGGTAAACCTACTCCTTTCAATGTTTTCCCTTACGAAGGAGGTCATATCCCCCCTTCGTCCCCTTCACTGGGTGGCTCGCATCAACAATCCGCCAAGCAACCTACACACAATAGTTTATTTGGAGCAGGGAGTCAAGGACCACCTTCGCATAGTATGCCAGTAGGTTCGACAACATTTTCTTTGAGAGGAACATTTGGTAACAACACTTTCTCATCCTCTGCTTTCCCGACTGGGGGCAACCCCATTTTTGGACAATCTACTCCTGTGCAGGGTACTATTCCTGCACAGGGGGAAAACCTAGCAGGACCTTGGAATTCAGGACAGAGATTTGTTCCCTCATTCGGAATGTTGATCTGGGGTAATTTTTTCCACAATCAATGGAACCCCAGAAAAACTACTATGCCTATCCCCACGGGACCGACATGGAGTAATTCTTCCCAAAGTCCTTCGAATATAATGCATGCCCAACAATCTATGTCCTATTTGGGAAATCAGTCGATGATGTCTTCAAATATGAAAAATCCTTACGCTGGCCAGGGCCATGGTTTCTACTAGAATCCAGGCCAGCAGCCAAACATTTCCTGGCAACCTGGTGCCATTCAAACTCCATGTCCCTTTTTCCTAGGTTATCAACAACTACCCAAACTACCATTCCTGGCGACTTTACACTTGCCAGATTTGACAAGGTTGTTGAATGACCCTATTTGTCACGATCCGCGTTGGCCTCCTATGCCGATGAAGTAGACTTTGGACGTTCCAAAGTTTGAAGCCAAGCCTAATGAAGATCCAGGAGATCATGTGACTACCTTCCATCTTTGGTGCTCATCTAACTCATTGAAAGATGACTCCACACAGTTTTGATTGTTTCAACATACTCTCATTGGGAGTGCCGAAAAATGGCACATTGAGCTCGATCACTCAAGATACTCTTCTTTTGGCAAACTGGAAATGGCTTTCCTTAACCATTTCCAGTTACCTGTGAGATACGACGCTGGCACAGAGCTGCTCGCCAATTTCAAACAGACAACAACAGACCATATCTATGATCACATTCGAGAATGGAGACACCGGAAGAGTTTAATCAAGGTACCAATCCCACCGGCATTCCTTCTTGAGTGGTTCCTTAAGTATTTGGTCCCACAGTTATCCAAAGATGTCGTGACATTTAGAGTTTTCTCCGAAGAAGATGCCATCATGAGGGCTCAACAATTTGAGATCATCTATTCTCATTCTAGTTTATTATACAACATCTTTCCAGATGAGCCACATTCAATACTGGATAAAACTAGATAGAGAGTTGGACCACATGCCGCTGGTATTGTTAGTTCAGCACAAATAAACCCCGCTGAGAAATTGACAAAGAAGTTGTAGCAGTTATCCATACAACACACAACGTCCAGCCAAACTAATTCTTTGGCTGCTCCCCCTACCAAAATGTCGGAAGTACACACAGTGCTATCGACTAAGACAAAGGCCACCCAATAGCCTGAAGGGAAGAAAAAACAACAAAAGAAGGGTAAGGGGGATAAAAAACCTAACGGTAATGCTAGCGGGGACAGCACTAAAAAATGGAAGGCGAGGTATCCTTGCAACTTGTGCGCGGAAGACCACCCAACCCATCTATCTCCTCGACTTGTAGAGGCCCAAAAATTTGTCACGCAGCAACAGTAGGCGGTGTTGACTAATCCATTTCAACATGGGAAAAACCCAACTAAAGCCTTTGCAAGCACGACAAAGGGTAGCCAAGAACCCCCTCTGCCTGCGAACAACCCTGCATCCGCAAATGTATATATGGTGAAGGGTGATGCTTTTATATTGACTAGAGTGCATGACAATAGTAAACCAAGCACTTCTGAGAAGGGTAAAGAAGCTGAACTCCCATCTCTTCCTCTACATATTGAGAATACGTTGGGTGAAACATTGACACGCATTCCAAAAGGCGCATTTAAAAAAGCTTCTCATAACTCGAATGCAAGGGCCGCCCAGAACTACTCTGTGGTGGAGGAATTATCACAAACCCCTTGTGCGATGTCTTCTTTGGAGGTCCTCCAAAGCTACCCTGCTCAGAGGAAAGCCTTGTTAACTGCTTTAGGCTCTACTGAGACTTGTAATCCAGGTACCATCTTGTTAGTTACAACTGACTTAAAATCTTGTCTGCCTTACCACATAGCTTTTCAGAGAGTAGTGGCTTATCCCATGAAAACTTTTACATGGAATATCTTCCGCACAGTGGTCGATGAGGGTGCCTTGACATGCATTATGTTGTTGGCATGTTGGAAGGCCATTGGCCAACTCGTTTTGTCTCCATCACCTACTCTCCTCACTGCTTTCGACGATCGTTCCTTCCAACCACATGGTATCATTCCTTATTTCCCCATGTAGTTAGGAGGGAAGACCGTGTGTGTCGAAGTAGAGGTAGTCGATGCTCCCCTCGACTATAACCTCTTGTTAGGAAGGAGTTGGACTTATGCCATGCAAGATATGGTTGCTACAGTTTTTTGGGTCTTGTTGTTTCCACATGAGGGTCAGATAGTGACCATTGATCAGTTGTCTTTCTCTAGACCTGACCCTGCATTGGGGGCATCCATGGTCCCGATGATTGATAATCCTCAACCAAGTGTCATCAATGTAGGGGTTGGTTTGTGCCCATATTTGATGGGGACCTTCGATTACCCGCCCCCTCAAGGCAATATCAAGTTTATATCCAATCACCATAAGGTTGTTATTTTTCAAGTTTAGTCCTTTCGCATGACTTACTTCGATGATCCGTGGATACTTCCTTCCCCATCAGCCACGATGGATGAAGAAGGCACCTGGGTATGTCCATGCCCTTGTCCGCCACTGAAGTAGTGTACTCTTTAGTCTAGCAAGCTTCAACTAACACTGATCCAACTCCTGCACAAGATTTAGATCCAATTCTAGAGCCTATTTGGGCTCATGGTTCTCTCGCTAACACCGATTCGTTAGACTTAGTCTTGCCCTCTGACGAAGCAATAATCGAAGCAATGACTAGTCCGGACAAACCTTGGGAAGATCTTCATCATAGATCATATTTCCTCCCAGAGTTAAGCTGAATCAAATTCAGAGAATTCACCGTGACTATGAATCGAGATAGGTCTTGTCATACTAATCCCTTAGCTACACACAAGATCTATGCTGAGGGTAATATGGCAACCATTTCTAAAATGATACCTATCAATATCTCCAAAACCCCTGGCATCATAGACAATGTTTTCGTCAGAGCATATAGCTCCCCCGAGGAGATGCCAGGCATCGACCCACAAAGAGTCTATCATGAGCTAACTTTGTTGTTTTTCAAGCTTGCTTTGAGATCCGAAAGAAACATCCGACGAGACTGCATTTATGCTTTTCGATCTCGTCTGGATTAACTGAGAAAAGCAACCATTATGGAGTCTTCTTTAAGCCCTTTTTAGACTCCTTAAAGATGAAAATATTGTCGAATGACCTTGTTTCTTCACACTCATTGAATTGGTCCAGAAGAACATTCCTTAAATGGGTTTTCTTTTAATCCCTTTCCAGACCCTCTAAGCATGAAAAGATTGTTGAGTGATCTTGTGGCCTTTCATGCTTGTTAAACTGAAATTTGAAGTCACATCTGTCTGGCAGTAGTTTACCCCTTTTTCGATCTGGACGGTCAATTGTACGAACAAAGGTATACTCTATGGAACTTCAGCTCTATAGAAGAGTACTCTCAGGTATAATTTTATCCCTTTTTCGGGCCTAAGGGACTAAACTTACGAAGAAGGAACCCCCACGGAGTCCATAGTTAAGCTCTTTTCAGACTCCCTAAAATTGAAAAGATTGTTGAGTGACCTTATTATTTCACACTCATTAAATTGGTCTAGAAGAACATTCCTGATGGAGTCCATAGTTAATATTTTTTCAGACTCCTTAAAAATGAAAAAATGGCCGAGTGATCTTGTCCTTATAACACTCATTAAAATAGTTTCGAATCAACGTATTATTGGTGCTAGTTTACCCCTTTTTCGAATCGACTAGAATACATTCGAAAAAGGTACCCCAATGGAGTCTCCTTTTATGTTTTTTCAGACTCTCTAAATATGAAAAACCATGGAGCTTACCTTCTATGGGCTTGTTAAACTTACATCGAAGGACTTTACCATTGTGTGTTTTATCAACCGCGTTTGCATACCTTATATGCCAACCTTGTAACAGTTTGCTTCTGTGTCTTAACACCTTTGGCCTTCGAAGGATTTTTCTTGAGTGTTATTCTACTAGAACATCAGTCTTGTCCTTGTGCCTCGATCTTGTATTTTTGCAACACTCGTTCGGCCTCCTTTGTAACGTAATATTCCTTTATTCTTTTTCCACAATTATTGAAAAGAACAAAAAAAATCAAATATACCCCAAAAAGAGGAAGGGAAAAGTATTTTCTTTATTGGTAGCATAATGAGTCACCCTTGGATAAAGCACATCTGTGTGTTTGTTCATCAGACTATGGGATGTAGCACGACCTTAGGAATCTTATCTCGCTAGATAGAGTTGTGTCCTCCACCGTTTGGTTATCCTTCCAAACATATGGAGAGTTTGCGCTGCCTCCTACTTCGTAGACTTATGATTAACATACATGCTTCCTGAGTCTCATCATTTGTCGTGCTATTGTCCAAGGGAGGTTTGTCACTAAGCCTGAGTCGGCCCCTCTGCAATATGTCTCTTGTCTGCATACTCAGCCATCTTGAACATCCAATCAAGTCCTTATTTGAAATCACTGAAGACTTCAGTCTGATCATCAAGATTATCAATTCCATGACCGACAAGTCATCGAAGACCTCTGGGTAGTGTATTCATACACTCATATTACACTCCTACCTGAGTTTTGAAGATTTTGAAGTTGTTTCTCAAGCTCTGAAGATCGCATCTCCAGCCATCAGGCCGAATCAGCTTCTGGAAGATGGATACTCTATATGTATGTCTTTTTGATTTCAAGATGTAGCTCCATTGTGTATTGTTTGTGGCTACTCTTTATAGTTATTTGACATGGATCTACAGTGTATTTGATTGGTAGCCATGGTTCTATTTTATCCCGAGCATGGGTCTGCCCGCCTCGGTGAGACATTTGTTATTTTTGCAAACAGCACCTCCCGGTTCCTGATACTTGGGCTCAATCATTCGGCACATCAGTAAAGATTGGTAATGTATTTCAGCCATCATATGCTCTTCTGACCTCACACATTAGGGGGCATCTGTTATAACCCTAAATTGCACCACACATGCTTACCTGGCATCTGGCCAACTCATATCCCTTCTTTGCCAAAACATTGCTGAACAACTCTTTGAAAATCCTCTTGTATAAAGGCCCATGCGCCCTAATACATTATTGCATGCGTGTACACGCTCATTGACCCTAAACAACCTGCATGGACCGACAAAAGCATGAAAAAGGAAATTTGCCGACAAAAAAAGAAGCTATGGGTGAGTTAACTGAAACTCCCGGCCATGCATGGCTAAGGGTTCATCCAAATACCTAGCTCCTTCTAGCCTATAAAAGAAGGGGTAGGGGTCCCATTTGGAAGAGGAAAAATATAGCAAAGAAACTCTGCCCATTTACGTATTCCCATTGTCCCAACCCTTTAGCCTTTCCTTATGCCAAAGGATATTCAAAGCAAAGCAGTTGAAGGACATAAGAAGAGGAGCCCAGGATCAGGTTCAAGGAGCGGTGGTCGGTCTCAGCTTTTGTAAGTTGACTCATTTTAAATAATAAAGAGAATGATTTTCCCGTCCCAATTCATGAACTATTTATAGTTTAATCAGTATATGTTTTGATTTCTAACCCGTTAGTATATAAGTAGTATGCATGCATAGTTGTTGCTTGTCTTGAATGCAGGTCAGCTTTGGAAGGAGTATTGGGAACAAATAATCAAGCTCAATGGAGGATTGACATCAAATGCTAGGAACGCGGTAGGTTGATATTTCCATGCATTTACTAAGAAAAGGGGATTTAAATCTAGGGATGAAGGTAGAAAGTAATTTCTATTCGGTCATATCTGCATGCAAAGTCTGAACTCTATTTACTAGTTCATAGGGTGCTTTTCCCCAACAACACTTAGGATAATCACCAATCCAACTGAGGTTAGCAAACCAACACATATTTCTACCAATAGGGAGGGTGAAAGGAGTGGTATTAGATCTGAACGGAGTGCGCACTAAGGCAGACTTTGAAGTGATCGAAATTGTGGATGGAACAACACCATATCCAACATTATTGGGATTGGATTGGGTGTTTGAAAATCAGGCAATAATCAACCTGAAGACCATGAATATGAAATTTGATTCAGGATAATACAGGGTTATTGTGCCCCTAGATCCATCTAAAGCCAAATATTTTTGGAACCAACATGTTTATATCTAGAAGAAATTAACCAGTTGTATCGAACCACCGCGTGCATCGAAGATTACATTAATCCAACTGCCAATGGTGTACTTAGTTGGAGAAGTATCATGTCATGTGCTTCTGAATCAAATATAGTTTTGGATAATTGGAAGTAGTGCCTACATGAGGTCTCAACCATAAGATGCACATGAATAGACCATGCAGTAAGGTGGGTTGGGATAGAAATCAGAGAACCTCCAAGCATCCATGGAATCAACGAATTCGAAGAATTCCTAACGAGATATTAGGAGGAAGTATCAGACAGCCATATACTGTTATCTCTTGACATCGCACTTAAGTCTACACTTGTAATATGGTGGGGCACACACAAAGAAAAAATCAAGGACTGATATCAATGTAAGTGGTTACTAAACATTAGGTTTGACGTTGAACAATGAAGCAACCAGCAACAAAAATATGATGTGCAGGGGGAACCAGGGGAACACTTGGAGAAGTTTAGAGCATTGTGGAAAATGACACCCCTAGAGGAATGGGCCCATCATTTTTTACACACATTAGAGGGCATCCAAACAAACTGGTATACAGATGAGGAACTGCATAGAGGAACTACGAACTGGATAGTACTACAACAGAACTTTACAATCGCTTTCTCATTTGAGAATGAGAACCCCAATATAGATGCATCATTTAAACAAATAAGAGGGGTGATATTCATTAAGGACCCAGAAGTTGAACTCATAACATAAGAACAACAACAGAACAAACAGACAGTGAAAGAACTGTTGTCATGCTACCATGTGCAGCAAGAAGTACCAGATGAAGATGATTTGCGTGATATTCAAATTGAGGAAGTTGAAGGAGAATGAGAATTGGAAGGTCCACCTATAGAATCAAAAGTAATTGTTGTGTCGATCAAGGTGAAGAAATTCAACATTGGGACAGTTGAGAATCCCAAAATGGACAGCATTGGATACTACTAGGATGAGCAAACAGTGGAAAGGATAACAGATTTACTACACGAGTATAGTGACCTATTCCCAACGACCTTCACAGAAATGAAAGGTATTACAGGAGAACTTGTATATATGAATATCCCTCTCAAACCGGAGGCAATAACTGTCAGACAGAGACCTTACAGATTGAACCCCATATACAAGCAGAAAGTAAGAGCATAAATTAACAGAATGTTGGAAGCAGGAATCAAAGAACCAGTAGAAGAATCAGAATGAATAAGCCCCATGGTAGTTCAGGAGAAAAATAGAGGCATAAGAATCTGTGTAGATATGATAAAGCTCAATGATTCTTGCCTACATGACCCCTTCCCTACACCCTTTACAGATGAAGTCCTAGAAAATGTGGGAGGTCAGGAAGCATACTCATTCACTGATGGATTCTTAGGCTACCATTGAATCAATATAGCACCAGAATATCAGTACAAGACTACCTTTGCAATAGAATGGGGATCCTACCAGTACACAGTCATGCCTTTTGGACTGAAGAATGCACCAACAATATTTTCCAGAGTAGTCATTGTTGCCTTCAAAGAATTCATCCATCAGTTTATAGAGGTATATTTGGATGATTGGACAGTGTAAAGACTATTGAAAGATCATGTAGAGGTTTTGAGGCTGATGTTAGAAAGATGCAAGCAATGCCAAATATCCTTTAACATTAAGAAATGTATATTTGGAACACCCTTCAGAATTATATTGGGTCGCATAGTATGCATACAAGGTTTGATCATGGATCCTGCAAAGATTGCAGTAATTGTGAATTTACCACCACTGAAATCATTTCTCCAATTGCGAGCCACATTGGGACATACATGATATTACAGAAAATTATAAAGGGGTATGTGCAGATCATTATGCTGATGGAGAAATTGCTTAAGAAGGATACTAAATTCCAATGGAATGAGAATTGTCAGCAAGGGTTAGACACCCTAAAGGAGAAGATGGTCACAACACCCATATTAGTATTTCTATATTGGGAGAATACATTCCATGTGCATGTATATGCATTAGCCATAGCCCAGGGAGGTTTTTTGGCACAACCAGGAGCAGCGGATTTGCACCATCCCATAGAATTTGCAAGCAGAAAATTGTCAAAATCCGAGAAGAATTACAACACTACAGAGGGAGAAGGTCTGGAAATGGTGTATGCACTTCAAAAGTTCAGGCATCACCTACTTGGAAAACATTTTAATATGTTCACAGATCATTCAACCCTTAAGTACCTAATCAACAAGCCAATGTTGGGGGGAAGAATCTGTCGATGGTTACTATTGTTTCAAGAATTTGACTTTGAAGCCATAGTTAAACTAGGGAAGTTGAACGCAGGACCTCATCACTTGTTAAGGGTTACCAATGGAGAGGATCCTAAAAACTTAGAGGATACCTTCCCCGAGGCACAATTATTTTTAGTCTAGGTCATGGATGATTATTTTGCTGACATTATTGAGTATTTAAGTACAGGGACTACACCATAGGAACTTAACACCGCACAGAGGAAGAATTTGGTTGTCAAAGAAACTGACTACCAGTTGATCACATGACACTTATATAAAATGGGGGCAGACAACATCTTGTGAAGGTGTGCATTAGAATACAAAAAGCCTAGGATATTGGCAGAATCCCATGAAGGAATAGTTGGAGGACACGATGTAGGAAAATCTACCGCGCAGAAGGTACTACACACAGGATTATAGTCACCCATTATGACTATCTTGGGTGAGACTGCATAGTGCACTCTGTGCACTGCACTGCCTTCTAGTTTACCAGGAGGGCCAATAACGTTAAAGGCTTTATTGGATCCCCAGGAGATCTGAATTTGGATAAAATCATGTTAAAGGTATAACTAATATAACCAACCAACACATGCAAAGCCGCATGTAAAAAATCGAGTTGCAAAAGAGAAATGAGAGAAATTTGTGCAAGGTTGGATGTGATGGAGACAACGCAAAGGAGAGAACCTGATGCTAGAGATGTTGGTGATGCAGAAAGTGAAGAAATAGAAGTTGAAGAAGCTGTAGGGGAATATGATTCTAAGGAATTCTTACTGAGAGAGATTGTCAAATCGGGATCTAGAGCAAAGATAGACATCCCAATGTATGAAGGAAATCTAGATGATGAAGAATTGCTTGATTGGATATGAGTAATGGATAAATATTTTGAATATGAAGATGTCGATGAGGAGAAGAAGGTGAGACATGTTGTCACCAGATTAAAAGGAAATGAAGCGCTATGGTGGAATGAATTGTAGGCTGACATACGAAGAAAAGGTAAGAAAAATATTAAGAGTTGGGACAAAATGGTAGCCAAGCTGAAGGATAAGTTCATACCCAAACATTATCAGATAAATATATTCAGAAAATTGCAGAACCTGAGACAGAAGGGAATGACAGTGAAAGAATACACATAGGAATTTTACAGGCTGAACATCGGGACTGGACAGAAGGAGAAATATGATGAGAAAGTTGTCAGGTATATAAATGGCCTGAGGTATGAGATCCAGGATGAAATCATCATGATGACAGTGAGGGAAGTGGAGGATTCTTATTAGATGGCACTGAAGGCAAAAGAGAAGTTGGCTAAGAAACAGATCCAGCGAGGCAGAGGAAGAATTACAAATAGAGGTAATGGAATTTCCCAGGACAAGGCACAAAATCCCAAGGGTGAGACTGAAAAAACACATAGTCACTCAGAAAGAGGAGGAAGTTCTCGAGGGAGACATAGTGGTGGAAGAAATTATTTTCCTAGAGGAAGAGGAAGAGGAAGAGGAAGAGGAAGAGGAAGAGAGGTAAGGTGTTATTCTTGTGGAAAGAGAGGACACATGTCTTGGGAATGTCCTAATAAAAATAAAGAAGGAGGTGAAGCTCACATTTTGGAAGAACAGAAGATTAATTTTGAAGCAGAAGGTGTAGAAGATGGAATATCCCTAATGTTGAAGAAGGTTCTCTTGAAACCAGAGCCAGAGGTTTAAAATCCAATGCAGAGTAACAGTTTGTTCAGAACTGCTTGCAATACTAAATATAGAGTATGCAAAGTGATAATTGACAGTGGGAGCATTGATAACTTAGTATCGACATAGATGGTGGAGAAATTGGAGCTGGAGACAACTGCACATCCAAATCCATATAAAGTCTCAGGGTTGCAAAAATGTCACCAGGTAATGGTCACTAAACAATGCCTCGTTGAATTTAAAATAGGAGGATATAGAGATGAGATTTTGTGTGATGTAATTCCCATGGGTGTATGTCATGTTTTGTTGGGGAGACCATGGAAGTTTGACAGGAATGTGATTCATGATGCGAGAAAAAATACTTATACTTTGGAGAATAATGGTAGGACACGCATGTTTCTACCAATAGAAGAGAAGAAAGTAAAGGAAAAAGGCATCACAAGTATACTTCTCATGAGCGAGAAGGAAATCCTGAATGAAGTTAAGAAGGAACAAGAGATGCAGTTTGTTGTGGTGAGGAAAACTATATTTTTCCTTACAAGTACTTCTATGGATGATTTTCCCAAGGAAGTTCAAGAGATGTTGGAGAATTTTGTTGACATAGTAGTGGATGAGTTACAAAATTCATTGCCACCCATCAGAAGTACCATCCATCACATTGATCTAATACCAGGAGCAAGTCTATCAAACAAGGAAGAAAATAGATTGACACCTCAAGAGAATGAGGAGGTAAAGAGACAAGTCCAGGATTTATTAGACAAGGGTTTGGTCAGAGAAAGATCGAGTCCATGTGCAGTACCAATTGTGTTGAGTCTAAAGAAGGATGGAGGATGGAGAATGTGTACAGACTCAAGAGCCATAAACAAGATCACCATCAGGTACATCTTTCCATTGCCAAGGATGGATGACTTAATGGATTGTTTAAGTGGAGAAAAAAAATCAAATATTGATTTGAAAAGTGGATATCACCAGACAAGGATGAGAGAAGGTGATGAATGGAAAACATCCTTCAAGACAAATGAAGGGTTGTATGAGTGGCTTGTTATGCCATTTGGCTTAACAAATTACCCAACTACTTTTATGAGATTGATGAATGAGGTATTAACATATTTCATAGGTAAGTTTGTGATTGTATATATGGATGATATATTGGTCTTCAGTAAAATTGAAGAAGAGAATTTGAGACATCTAACATTAGTGATGAGAAGACTGCAGTAGGAGAAGTTGTTTATAAATATGAAGAAGTCCTCTTTTATGAAGAAAAAACTTATTTCTTTGGGTTTTGTGATCTATTCAAATGAATTGAAGATGGATCTAGAAAATGTGAGAGCAATCAATAAATGGCCATCACCAAGAAGCATATTTGAGGTTAGAAGCTTCCATGGATTAACAGGTTTCTATAGGAAGTTCATTAGAAATTTCAGTGGAATTTGTGCACCAATGTTGGATACAGTGATAAAGAGGAACAAGTCTTTTAAGTGGATATATGAGGCTGAGAAAAGTTTCAAAATGTTGAAGGAGAAGATAACAGAACAACCAATTTTGGTCTTACCAAATTTCGAGAAGACATTTCAAGTAAGGTGTAATGCTAGTGGAATTGCAATTGGAGCAGTCCTGAGCCAAGATAATAGGCATGTTGCATATTTCAATGAGACTTTGAATGACACTAATAAGAAATACTCCACATATGATAATGTATTTTATGCAATAATTCAGGCCTTGAAGAAATCAAGGCACTACCTTGTTCCAAAAGAATTTGTTTTGTATAGCGATAATCAAGATTTACAATTCATAACCAAACAAGAGAATTTAAATCAAAGACATGCTGAGTGGATAGAGTTTATTCAAAATTTCACTTTTTTCATTAAACATATTTATGGTAATGCTAACAAAGTTGTTGATGCATTGAGCAGGAGATGTCTGATTCTCCAGGAATTTCAAGTGAAGACCTCAGGGTTTGAAAACCATAAGGAGATGTATTGTGATGATCCAGATTTTAAAGAGGCATATAAGGCATGTGAGAACCTTGTGCTCAGAGAAAAAATTTAGTGGATAGAGTATATGATTCAAGATGGATTGATGTTTAAAGGTTGTCAGTTGTGCATACCAAAGTGTTCAATGAGAGAAAATTTGTTGAAGGAAAAACATAATGGAGGTCTAGCAGGAAATTTTGGCCATGAAAATACATTTTCACAGTTGAACAGTTCATACTATTGGACGGGTATGAGAGAAGAGGTGAAGAAGTTTGTAAGAAGATGTAAAATTTGCCAGTATGCAAAAGGAAAGAAACAGAACACTAGATTGTATCATTCATTGCCTATTCCAGATAGGCCTTGGGATGAAATAAGCATGGATTTTGTGTTGGGATTTCCAAGAACCCAAAGGGGAAGTGATTATGTATTTGTTGTGGTTGATATATTCTCAAACATGGCACACTTTATCCCATGCCAGAAGACTAGTGATGAAACACACATTGCATTGTAATACTTCATGGGTTTCCCATAAGTATTGTCTTGGATAGGGACACTAAATTCATTGGTCATTTCTGGAGAACATTATGGAAGAAGTTGGGGACAAAACTGTCTTTTAGTTCAACATATCACCCTCAAACGGATGGACAGACTGATTTGGTAAATCGTATTTTAGAAGATTTGTTGAGGAGTTTGGTCACTGAACATCATAGCCAGTGGGATCAAATTTTGTCATAAGCAGAGCTTCCATACAATAACTCGGTGAACGAAAGTACATAAAAGATTCCATTATATATAGTGTATGGAATGAATCCAAGAGGATTATCAAAATTGAGATATTTGGAGTAGAGTGAATTTAGAAGTGTTGGAGTAGAAGACTTCGTTGTAGAAATGTAGAGGCTTCATACTCAGATAAAGGAGCAGTTGGAGAACAATAATGCAGAGTATAAACACAGAGCTAAACAACATAGAAGAGAACTTTAATTTGAAGTGGGAGATCCAGTCTTATCACACTTGAGGAAGAAAATATTCCCAAGAGGGACATATAACAAACCGAAGTTGAAGAAGATTGGACCATGCAAGATCATAAGAAAATTTGGTAACAATGCTTAGGAAATAGACATGCCATAGGATGTGGGTATATCACCCATATTTAACATTTCAGACATGTATCCTTACAGGGAAGATGACATGGAAATATCATAAGATCATCCAGAGATTCAGTGGGAGGATTAGATCCCTGTAGCAGAGAAGCTAGAGATGGAGAATATCATTGATCAGAGGATTGGTAAGAGGACTAGGAGAAAGACCTATTTTGAGTATTTGGTAAAGTGGAAGAGACACCTAATAGAAGATGACAGTTGGGTAAATGAAGCTAATATCCAGAAGCATGGAAAGTCAGTGCAGAAGTCCATGATTTTTTTCCCAGAGGATTATGATGCAGGAGCATCATCGACAAAACACACGTGGAGAGACAACTGAGTGCCCTGGCTCGCCTTTTGAATTATTGTTGAGATTCTGAAAAAATAGGCGTTTCCTGTAATCATTTTGAACAAATTATTAAAGAAGATCAAAATGCTTAGAAGTTGAAACGATCGCATGAGATCTGGGAGTTTCACTCTTAGACTTTAATGTAACAGTGCTTAAGTGGGAGTTAGTTTTTACATCGAGAAGAGAGGTATTCAGAGGAAACCCTAGGAGTCCTCTGGTATAAGAAGAGGTGTTTTATGCCCAAATGAGGTTGTTGAACATGATGGTAGCTAGGAATTAGTTGAGTATTGTTGTTGTTAAAATTTAATTATAAGTTGTTGAATGTTGTTATAGCTCATGTAGATTTAGATGAATATAATAGAGAAATATTGACCCGAATGCATGCATCACTATTGATTGTCTATCTGAGTGAATGGTAGGCTCTATGTTTACAATGTCTTATCTATTATTTTGTGCTTCCATGAATGCGTGGATTACACTAGTGAAAGCATGAGTTATCCCATTGAATGTATGAATCCTTGAAACATTAGATAAGTTTCAATTGTTTCTCTTCTACTAGATTACACAAGGAGTGCATAGTGTCTGCAAGGAGTGTGTTGACAGAGTCTGGTTCAATCTAGAGATTAGGAAAGATAATGTGGAGTTTGTATGAAGAGTGTGCATATCATCCACAAGGAGTGCATTGATAGAGTCTCTGACTCATAATCTCGGGAGGAGTAGTTCGAGAAATTTCTCTCAAAAGTGTAGGCAAAGATCTGTTGCAAGGCATGCATGGACCCAAAATCTGACTAATAAGGATCCAAAATCTTGAAGAAAGGACAAGATCGGAAGAGATAGCAGGAAAATTATTCAATAAGGAGGAGCCCCTTTGAATGTTCATGAATCAACGAGCGATATCCATCCAGGAGGGAGCATAATCAATTCAAACTGTTAGATCTGAGATATTTTCACAGTGGTTAGTCGGGGACTCCTTAGGAATTTCGTGGTTTGGAAGTTCAAAAGTGTTTAATGAACAGAGATCATCGAATTCAAAAAGAGAAAAGTGGATCATAGTCATTGGTTGCTGCAAGGACATGTGGCAGAAATCTGGAAGTTCCGGGAGATAGAGCGTCAGAGGGATTTATGTGGAATGAGGTGCAACCTTCGTAAAATCACGAAGACCAAAGTTGATATGGACCATTGGATCTAGGAGAACATGTAGAAGAGATCTATGTGTTTCGACATAAAGGAATTTGGGGGGAAAAGGATTTGATACACTCTGAAATCTCGAAGGTTGGAGTCTAAATAGATCACAACCATTGGTTGTGGGAGAGACGAGAGTCGTTGATATGCCCAGGTGAGTTTGTGGTTCGGGGTTATATGGAAGAGTGTTGTAGTTGTTATCAAAAATAGTCGAAGACCAAATACCCAAGCTCCTGCCAGGGTTTAACCCTGTTCATATCCCAAGGTCATATGTGGACAAAGGCTAGTGAAAAAGAGCTAGTGCTTGAAATATGAAAATTTGAAAAGAGCTTAGGAAGGGGCCCATGGATGTCATACGACCTGTGCCTATGGTGATAGAAGAACCTTTTTTCGATTTAGGGTGAGGCCAGTAAGGTCTTGAGGAACTAATCCAGCTCAGGTAGTTAAATATCCTTGACTGAGAGGTCATCCAACCCCGAGGAGAGAAGGGGGGTCTGCACCAGTAAGTATCTATCTAGTATGGAATACCATGCTCTGGGGGCATATTTGAGACCATACAAGGCCTTCTTTAATCTACAAACATAATCTTCATTTTTTGATAACTAAAATCCTTCTGGTTGCTCAATGTAGACTTCTTCTTCTAGTTCTCCATTCAGAAAAGTTGATTTCATGTCCATATGATACACTTTAATATTCTTTGAACATGCATAAGCTAGTATCAATATGATTGTTTCTATTATGGAAACTGAGGCAAATGTCTCTTCAAATTCAATACCTTCAACCTATGTGTATCCTTTACATACCAATCTAGCTTTGTTCCTAGTAACATGTCCATCTTCATTCAATTTATTTTTGAAGACCCATTTTGTGTCGATTACATTCTTGTAGCTTGGTCTTGGAACCAATTCCAAAGTGTCATTATTCTCTATATAATCCAATTCTTCATCCATGGCCTTTATCCAGAATTCATCCATTTTGGCTTCTTCAAAAATGTTTGGTGCAATCGAAGATAAGAGTACTAGGTGTAGTTGTTCTGGTAAATGAATTCTTCTTCTAGTCTCAACTTATTCATATTTGTTTCCGATAATATGATCTAACGGATGATTCTTCTGTATTCGCTTGCTAGGAGTCTTTGGAGGTACTTGTTCTTTCTCTTCTACTTCTATTTGATCTTCTTCATCTTCCCCTTCAGTTGCTTCTTCATCATTTGATTATTCTTCGTAAACCTATTCCACTGACTCTTTTTCTTCTTCCTTTAATTTTCGTCCACCTGTCTCATCAATCGTTACATTTATGCTTCCCAAAAATTTGTTGAGACTTAGATTGTAACATTTGTATGCTTTCCTTGTAATTGAGTAACCAACAAGTACGCCTATGTCTACATGAGAATCAAACTTTCCCATCTTTCCATCTTATCTTTTGATGTAGCATTTTCTTCCAAATACTTTGAAGTGATTCACATTTGTTGGTCTTCCTTTTCATATCTTGTAAGGATTATTTTCACTATTGTTCCTGAGAATTACTCTATTTTGAATGTGAATTTTTGTATGCACTGCATGTGTCCAAAAAACAATTATCAACTTGGAATCCATTAACACTGTTTGAGCCATTTCTTGTATTGTCTTGTTCTTTATTTCAATGACCCCATTCTATTGAGGTGTTCTAGCAATGGTAAATTTCCTTTTTATACCATGCTTGCTACAGAAATCCATAAATTCCTTTGAAGCAAACTCTCCTCCATTATCATATCTCAAGCATTTGATTTTTGAATCCATTTCATTTTCAACCATTTCCTTGTATACCTTGAAGTTTTCAAATGATTCTAACTTATTCCTAAGAAAATAAACTGTATTCATTCTTTTATAATCATAAACCAATAACATAAGGTATTGATCACCTTTTAAAAAAAAAATTCTATTTGGTCCAACTAGATCAGTATGCACAATTTCCAGTGGTCTTGTCATTAAGTATTCTTTTGATTTGAACCTGGTCTTTGTTTTCTTTCCTCATTGACAATGCTTGCATAAAGTGTTGGTTGGCTTTGTGATCTGGGGATTTTCTCTGACTGCTTCCTTTTTGATAACTTTGACGAGGTTATAGAAGTTTATGTGACCCATTATTCTGTTCCATAGCCAAACTTAATCTTCCTTCCCTAGTGTTACACATTATTTTGGTCACTCTGGTAATGTCTCTACAGTTATGTGTTGAAGCTCTCTTAAGGACCTTTTTCCTGAGAAAAGTGACTGTTATCTTCTTCTACAAAACATATTTTTAAGATGAGTTCGCAGGCTACATGTATTGTAGGGTGTGAGAAAACCTGATTCTCACAGGCTACTCCATACTTGGCTTGTGAGATGTTCGCAGTTTTCTCTATAAGGAGGGTGCAAACCTTTTTTAAATCTTAAAAGGGAGAAGAGGTTACAGAGGGTCTAGAAGAGGATCTTCTAGAAAATGAGTTGGCATTCACATGGTTGGCATACTACTAACTTCTAAGATTTAGTGGGATCATCCTCATCCCTTTAACCATCTCTCCTTCTCCTATATAATGAAAGGTTTCTCAAGGAAGAGGCTGAGAAAGATTGAATAGAGAATTGATGAAAGAATAGATTCTGAATTATGTGAGGAATGCTATTCAAATTGATGCTTGAGGCCTCCATTTTTCCATCAAGCCATAGTGGATCTTTTTCCTGCAAGACTTGAGCAAGTGTGTTTTGGAACGAAGTACCACCGAAAGGAAGCTTGAGACATCAAGGCAATCTGGTTGTATCTTCTACTTTCATTTAATATTATACAGTGGCATGTCTCTTTCCCATAAAATCACTCTTATTTTATTACATGACTCCTTGATCACATGTTTAAGTCTTCATTGAATGTATTATTGTTTCTTTCACCTTGGTCGATTTGTGTCATTGTAGATCTGATATCACAAGGCTACCAAAGCGAAGCAGAGACAACAAAGACATAAGGAAGAGATATATAAAGGTATGTCACTTATTCCTTCTTCAATGACATATTCAATGATTGTAACTTAGGGAAAGCATCATGAAAGAAAATATATACCCTTTCCCAATATTGAAGAAACCTCCCATGCTAGTAGCTATCATGCTCTGTCACATTTACGGTGAAAAATATTCTTCTAAGTTTAAATTGGGTTGGGTCCCACTTATCCACTAGGTTCTCAATGGTGGAGTCTTCAATTGGTCTCACATCCTCTCTGCTAATATCAATCAAGAGGTTAAAAAATCATAGGAGGCACCTCTAGGGTATTTCCTTGGTTTCTTTATGTCAGGATATTTGATAGATGTTGTCTGTGCTATCACCACACTTCCTCTATTGGCCTGGAATTGGTCTCCTTCCGAAGAGTCTATTCACATACATTGTTCTAAAATGTGGGCAGTAAATTATAAGAAATTATTCTATGAAATCTATAATAATTTTATGGTCCCTCTGCATTTGATTCTGAAAAATCAACCATATCCCAGGTTTACTCAATAAACTACCATTTCTATTAAATAAATTGGCAATTGGTTTATTGATGAGGAATTTTCATATATAAGTATTTATGGATGTGAAGGAGCTCCTCATATTTTACCCAGGTATGTTCCAAAAAGACTGGAACTTAGAGAAATTGTTTATCAAACTGTTGGTGTTTCCATTTCTACCTCTTTGTCAAAGAGTTAGAAAAGATAATGGCCATATTTTCCAATTTCACTAGGAATTTTCTCTTTGTTAAATGAAAAACATGCTATGAAATAAGTAGAGAAAATGGAAGGAATTTGGTTAGCTTAGGGAAATTTCAAAAGACATGACCCAATCAGTCTTGTAAAGAAACATTACGGCGTGGTGAAAAATGTCAAAGCATACAATCATGAGAATGACACAATCACTATCATTTTCTAGAGAGATGTAAATTATCAAGAAGTGGCTTTGTGAATTGAAGAGCTGAGAGGCATTCCCAAAATGCAAGAATTTCTTGATTGAAAATTCAAGAGAAAGAAATCCTTCTTGAAGGAGAAAGGTGAGAAATAAGGTAATGTACAAATAAATGTTGATGAAGAGGAAGATGAAAAATCTCAATCTAAAACACAACAATATCAAAATATTTCTACAAATGACATGCAGGTGAACAAATAAGATCAGCATGACAATGTAATAAGATAAGAGGAGTGGAATAAATAAACAACACAAACCCTTGTGAAAACTATTGTAGTAAATATTGAAAATAGTACCAACAGAAGTACTAAGAACACTCAATTAATGTTGAGTCCTCAAAACATACTCTTTTTGTCACTTTCCTATCTTAAAATTCCCTCCAAAACCTATACTTATGAACAAACTTATACCCTATTTTACCCTTTTTTCCATGAATATATTTCTAAGCTACAAAACTTGTGTATTGAAGAATATTAGAGGTAAATAGTCCATTCTAAGCACATCTCTATTCATCCTTATGAAAATTGATTTAATTAGTTATGAATTTTAATGAGATGCTACAAAATCTCTGATTTTGTAGCAACTAAAATATAGTTTTGTAGTTCCTAAACTATTGCTACAGTAAAATCATTGTTCCATATGGTCATGCAGACTCCAAGTTTGGATCCCGACTCGTAGAATATGCCAAATCAGTACTTGAATCTCATCCACCTATCATCTCAGCTTGAGAGTCCTCCAAATAAACATGTGAGACAATTCAAACCTGCAGTCAATGCATGAATAGGTGGGAAAATGCATGAGCTAGTTCTTCATCAAATTAGCACAAGATCGCATCAGAGTAATTCATGCAACCAATCATGAATTTATCCATTACGTGGATGACAAATCCTACTCTATATACCCATAAGATGTTACACTGAAATGGAATACACACATGTGTTATTTCATTTTTGATTAAGGTATTTTTCCACTGTGATCTTGGGTCGTGATCATAGCACAACAAGACTAAGTGAAAGACATAACAATATCCCCTCAACAACAAACACACAAACACAAAAGAAAATAACTACTTAAATTAGGAGAAACTAGGGATAGAGAGGAGAAAAGAAGGTGCACCATGTTCTCCTGTTTGATGTTGATCCCCACTCCAATTTGTCAAAGAGATCTCGATCTTATGGTGGAATCATTTGTTGGATTACTGAGAGGGGGGGTGAATCAGTAATAGCGTAATTATAATCCTTTTTCTCCAAATAATCCAAGTGCTATATCAATGTAGAATTATTATCCAATAATGAGAAATAAGAAATGAACAATAACACACATTGGTAGTACACCAGTGTTTTACATGGAAACCCAAATCCGGAGAAAACCACAGAATGATTTTTCTTATATGTCTTGAATAATTACATTCATTGGAAGCACCAACTTCCTTTGATTTTTAGCTACAATTGGAAGGAGGATCCAACCCCCTAGTTTCTCACGTTAAAACCTGAGGGAAGCTCCAGCTCCCCAATTCTTTGGCTACAACCAGAAGGAGGCTACAACCCCCTAAGTTATCTGGTTACAACCGGAAGGTGGATAAAACCACCTGTCCTTGCCCTGTCCAACCTCCCTGAAGTAGAAGTAGAATGATGGAACCATTAAGATAAAAAGATACCAAGAGTCATGCAATTTCGCTACTTCAAATGCAAGGAAGCCCCCAATCTAATATAAGGAAAGAAATAAGATTTTTGTTCCAAAGATAGCTAAAAGAAATAGCGAATCACTTCAAAAAAAAAACAATCCAAACACAGTTTCTTTTTTAACATGAATTATTCAATAAAGGAAAAAGGACTTCTTTCACCAAACAATTCTAAAGAAAAACCATGCTTTGTAACTGAAAGACACTCAAATCATGAGACCAAATATTTCAAAAGAAAAAAAAGAAAAGATGTCTAAAAGAAGATTCAAATTTTTTCAAGAAGACTGTAAACAAATCATAATCAAACCCAAAAATTCACCCCAAAACCAAATCCAGTGTTTGGGCAGGGAAAACCACCAAATACAATTTCTTTCACAATTTCTGCAGGCTGGAAGACTAGCATAGTGCGGAAATCACTAATTTCCACGGGCCAGATATGGGTAGGACGCGGCATTTATGCACTGGTCTAAACAGGTAGGGCGCGAAAATCATACAAAAATGGAAAAAATGGAAAATTATGAAGGTTTTCCAGTGAATTTTAAAAGTCAGAGACTCAAAATGGATCCTCCAGTGACTCGAAAAACAGAAACCAAGAAATCAAAGAAAGAAAACAAGGAAAAATAGGAAAACATTTGTTTTCCCCAGTGGAGTCACCAATTTTGTTGTAGGATAAATCAATAAATGAAGACATAAAATAATCTCCCTAGATCCACCTATATCTAGAACAAAACAAGACAATACATGATGCTTTCCCTAGGTTGCTACCATTTAATTTATCACCAAAGAAGGATGAGAGACATACCTTTAAGTGTCACTTCCTTATGTCTTTGTTGTTCCTGTTTTTCTCCAGTGCTCTTGTGATATTGATCCTACAATAAGACACAAACCAAACAAAGTGAAAGTAGTAGAAGTATATTCAATGAAAACCTATGCATATGATCAAGAAATTATGAAATAAAATAAAGATAATTCTATGAGAAAGAAACATGCCACTGTATTGAATTAAATAATAGGAAGAGAGATTACAACCAAATGCCTTGATGTCGTAAGGTCCCTTCCAATGATTCCTTGCTTCCCACACACTTCTGATCCAAGGATTCTAAGATCAACAATCTATCTTGACAAAGTAATGCTCAAAAGCCAAATCCAAGCTACAAAACTCAATAACTCAACCAAGTTAATAATCCCAAGCCAAATCCAACTAACTTTCTCAATGAGAGCTCCTCTCCTTTTATAAGTTGAAGAGGATAAGGTGAGGAGGTTAGGATGATCCCACTAAATCATGAAAGTGAATAAGATCCAAACCATTCGGAGGCCACCTCACCATAGAAGCTTCTCCTTCTAGAAGCATCGAGAAAATGCTTGTCTTTTCCCACATACGGAGGTCGTCGCACCCTAGCTATAGTGAAACCTATGGAAACTCTGCACCCTATCTATAGAGAAAGGTGCGGAAATTAGGCATTTCCGCACCCTGTGTATATAGCAACCTACAGAAATCCTCCAAAATAGGGTTTATACAAAGGAAAATACAACTTCTTCTCTTAGGGAAAGTTCTTCTCCCTTCTTTCTTCAGAAATTCAGGCTATTGATCCTTCTAAAGACAAAGGATAGGTTTGCATCATTAATGGTCATAAGGTTGATGAAAATAATGTGTAACACCTTCATCATTTCTCTTTTTCTTATGAGGACATTTGTTAGAAAAATTACCAATACCATCACAATTAAAACAAATTAAAGGAAGCTTATCTATATACCTACCATTGGTTCCCTTGTTCAATCTTTTGACAAAGTTGGCCACTTCTTCATCATCTTTTGAGACATCACTGTTGCTGCTATATTCTTCTTGTTCCTTTTTCTTTTGCTTTGATCTTTTGGATGCTTTGAAGGATGATTCTTTTACATCTGGATTTTCTTGTTCAATTCTCATTTCATATGTTGTGAAGATTCCATGCAATTCGTCCATGCTTATTGAGTTTAGATCCGATCTTTCTTCTAGTACTGATATCTTAGGTTTGAATATCATAGGAAGAGATATTAGTACCATTTGAAAAATTACAGATTCTTCGATTTCTTCTCCCAATCCTATGATTGCATTCACTATTTTTTTAAACTCTTAATAAATAGGTTGCAATATTCTCATCTTCCTTCACTTTTAGTTGTTCAAACTGACCTCTGTAAGTTTGAAGTTTTTCTTCTTTGACTTTTGTATATCCTTCATAAATATTTCGAAGCTTGTCCCAAATATCTTTAGTGGATTTACAATGTGAAACTTTGGTGAATACTGTTTCACTGAGACCATTCAAAAGTGCATTTGTATCTTTGGAATTATTCTGACCAAGTTTCATTGCTTTGTCATTTGTTGGTGGAACTGTTGGTATTGTGTATCCATCTACAATTGATTGTCAAATTTCAAACCCTTTTGCTTGTATATATGTCTTCATCCTTATGCTCCAAAAAGCCTACTTTTGTCCATCAAAGTGTGGTATTCCATTTTTATATGAGTTGGTACTCTCCATGATCTACCTTTCAGTGGTTAAACTGATTTCTGAAGGAACCTTCTCTGATACTAATTGTTGGATTACTGAGAGGGGGGGTGAATTAGTAATAGCGTAATTATAATCCTTTTTCTCCAAATAATCCAAGTGTTATATCAATGTAGAATTATTATCCAATAATGAGCAATAAGAAATGAACAATCACACACACACACAGTACACCAGTGTTTTACATGGAAACCCAAATCGGGAGAAAACCATGAAATGATTTTTCTTATATGTCTTGAAGAATTACATTCATTGGAAGCACCAACTTTATTTTGTTTTCCAACTGCAACTGGAAGGAGACTCCAACCCCCTAGTTTCTTAGGTTACAACCTGAGGGAAGCTCCAACTCCCCAATTCTTTGGATATAGCCAGAAGGAGGCTACAACCCCCTAAGTTCTCTAGCTACAACCAGAAGGTTGCTACAACCACCTATCCTTGCCCCGTCCAACTACCCTTAAGTAGAAGTAGAATTATGGAACCATGGTCACACTATCACTTTGAGATATACCATTGTAAACTTGTACCAATAAACCTGAACCATGCATCAACCAAGCATAAAAATGTACCTCAACTTGTAATAAACCTGTACCATAAAAAATTGCATCAACCATGCACCAACCTGTAACATAAACAAGTGCATCAACCATGCACCAACATGTACCAAACAATCTGCAATCAACCTATACCATAAACAAGTGCATCCAACCATGTAACAAGTATATACCAATCATGTTTCAACTACTCATCAACAATGACTCAACAATGTGTACCAACATCATCAACTATACACCTCATGTATGTGCCAACGCATCAACTGCTTGTCTCAACCATGACTAGTTTGGGATTAGTCAACAACCCTAACTTGACATAATCATAACTTTGTTCCTGTAATGAATAAATATCTGAAACTGATACAAAATGTTCTTTAGTGTGTTTTCTGCAATTAATCCAGGTTTCACTACTTTGAAACTCTCTGAAAAGGAGTTATAGAAAAAATGGCACACCTTGTTGAATTCTGGTTTATTCTAGAGAGCAACCTTGTAGAGTGTTCCCCGCATAGAATATATTTGTTGAATTAATATGAAACTATTACAAAACATACTAGAGACTGTACTATAACCAACTCAATTGGTATCACTTAATTTGGATCTATTATGAAGAAGTTATGACGTTTTTACCTGAAACACTTGTTTTAGACTAGTTTCAGGACTAGCCACAAACCCTATTTTCCACGGAGTGTATCTCCAAAAATACAACGACCCACAAGATGAATTTTTTACCACATATAATTGGATATGTTTCCTAAATTGAATATCAATATCATGGTATGAATTATTATATATAAAACATATATATTGTGAAAATGGTGAGATGACATGTAAATAACATACCTTAGAAAGCATCATGAAAAGAATTTATCCTTCCTTAAATTCCGGCCTTCTTTTCTTCACCTTCCCTCATAAATTTGGCTTAGATATATTTTGGTTACCTAAAAAACCTATAGGTATTCAACATGCTCATGTGTCATTTAAATGAGAGATCCTTGCCTCTTATTTATACTCTCCAAGCAGCTTCCTTGAAAACATCTTCTAGGTCACTTTGTCCACTTTCCTTATTTTAGGGTTAACCCACTTCTAATTTCTCCATTAAATTTATTATTTAAACAACTGATTTTGTATTCACTTTGAATTATAGTGCACTCATCACTTCAATTTATTATTTACCTTTAAAAACTCTTAAACCACTTTGACTACTTTGACCTTTTGGGGCTTCTAGATGACAT
>JZKD02S1827882.1:18184-34520 GCA_000966675.3 Picea glauca | reverse complement strand
AATCTATGCATTTACAAATGTATTTGGCTATATACATTTTATATATATGTTTCTGCAAGAGTTCTGTGTGTATATATTTTAATTGCATGCAGTTCGAAAAATTTATGTGGCATAGCTGAGTTGGATATTGGGTATGTTACAGTATGTTCCACAAAGAGAACGAATGAGTTTTATGGCGTAGCGTGGCCCGACATGGATGGTTGGGGATGTTACAATATGGTATCAGAGCTTCATTTTTCAACACTGAGATTGGATGGGCCAAGAAAGTTGAGTTGAAGTGAAATTCCACAGTTTGTCCATGATAAATTTTAGAAACAACGACACGGAATTGGGAAAAGCCCCAATTTCTGTTGTTAAATTCATGGGAAAATTGTGAAATTCAGCCAACTGATGAGATATTCCCAATTTAATATATGTTCTAGCAAATTCAGATCTAGAATGGGTCAAATTTGATGTTGCAGTGAAGCCATGACAAATGGAGCGAGTTTAGTGGTTAAAATTATGAATTCGCAAATTGATTTCAGATAAATTTGTTCCAGAAATGTCAACTTACAACAATTTGTTGTTGCATAGGTTGAATTGGTGTTGCGGAATGTGGGTATATGTTGTCGTGTGACAGTTTAGTTAGTGGTTTGCAAATTTTTTGTGTGTGATGGAGATGTACTAAAATATGGTATGGTGTAGTGCGTAGAGTACAATATGCACGGAATATCAGTGCACGATACAAAAAAACTGCACGCAACAGGTAATATTGCAAGAACCAAAACTATGCACGGTGAATATTGGTGCGCAGTGCAAAAGTAGTGCGCACTTATTGACGCAATAGAGAAATGATGCACAGTGGTTATAGGTGCACAAAGCACCATTTACCTTGTGATGTTTCTATGCATGGTAAATATGGATGTAAAATTTGAAATGTTTGTGCGTGAAGTCGTTTGAAGGGTGAACAACAACAGAAAACCAACAATTTTTTGTGATGCTTTATATCATTTGAACGTCATTTTTTTGCAGTTTGTTTTTTAGGCCCTTAAGAGCATTTTTATCTATGCAAAAACCACAAGAACAGAGTGTGCCAAGGAACACCATGTCTCTACAATTCAAATAAAAGAGCTCAGAGAAATCTTTCTAATGGTGTAAACCATTCTTCAAATAGAGATTTTATGAGAAAGTTACAACACAAACAGTGAAGGGTAAATTTTAAGACCCAACTAACTTCAAAGAGCCACAACATTCTGCTCCAAAATCAGATTGAGGCACAAGAGAAATCAATGGAAATCTATTGAACCATAGAATACATTCCAAGAGATGACTTAAATTTTGGTGCATGTTAAAAGTGTTTAATATGACAAATAAGGTACCTGTAGCATACTAGTTACAATATGGTATTTTGGCCTAGAACTTCAGTCGGTTGTAAGTAGCAGCCTGTAACCCCAAAAAAGGTGAAACTTGGAAGGTATTTCCATAATATATATATATGAGGAAAACCAATTGAGCTCATACAAAACCTACAATGGAGTAGGTGTGAAATTGTATAATTACAACGCAAAGTTGTACCAAGTTGAAAAATGAACAAGAAAAATTAATGGGTAATTTTTAAATAGCGATAACTTTCTGCTCAAGACTCAGAATTGAGAACAGGAGCGGGATTTGGAAAGGTATTGGAAAGTGGAATCTAAATATCCACCTAGAAAATTGATCTGAGAATTCAAATTTCTAGGAAATCAGAAGAAATAATTCTGACATATATCATTGAACTAGAATAGTTCATATTTTCATGAAATTGTTGAAATAGTTAGCCTGACAAAGTTTTGTTGGCTACACATTTTGCAGAGTTAACAAAAAATAGATTAGATAAAGATTAGAATAGATTCCATAGGAATGGAAGAGGCACAGGGGACTTACAGTCGAGAGGATGAGATTAGAGGGATGGATTTCCATTTGGGCATTCAAGGAACAAACTCCAATGGACATGGAGAAGGAAGAGATGAAAACATGAATATGGAAGAGACCATTAAAAATTTGCAGAAGGATATCCAAAGACATAAAGCTAATAATGAAAGAATTATGAAAGCCAAGGAGCAGCAGGATGAATTCAACATGAAGTTATTGCAAAGATTGAACATAATAGAAAAGAAATTGGACAAGGAGAGTGGCTCAAGCAAATCTCGAAGTCACATGCCTCCTGATGAGAAAAGAAGAACCAATAGTGTTAGCAGACATCACCATCACTCCTAGAGGAATTCCTATAAGATATCACACAACATCTCAATTCCATCCCATGTCAAGAATCACAAGAGTTATGGGGTGGATGAGCTACGAGGAAAAATGAACAAAATCAAACCTCTGACATTTGATGGTGAGCACAAGAAGGATGAAGATGTAGAGACATGGTTGTTGGGCATGAGAAAGTATTTTCAATTGAATAATTATTCTTCTCATGCAGAAAGTAGAATTGATATCTATAAACTCAATGGAAAGGTATCCATGTGGTGGGATCAGCTTGTGCAGGTGCAACACATTAAAGAGAAAAGTGTTACTTGGAGGGAATTCAGGAAATATTTTGAGAAGAAATACTTGACTAAAAGATACTATGACAAGAAAATGAAAGATTTATTTGAACTCAAGCTTGGGAGTATGACAATAGATGAACATGAAAGAATGTTTCTAGAACTGCTGAAGTATGTATCTTTCATCAAGGATGAGACAGTTAAGATTCAGAGGCATTTGAGTGGATTTCCATCATTTATCAATGAAAAAATATAGTATGATGATCCCAAGACATCGAAGGATACCATAAGGCAAGCTAAGTGCCTAAATGATCAACAAAAAGCAAGGCCAAGTTTCCAAAAATCTTGGGAAGACAAAAATAAATTCAAGTTGGATCAGAGGAAAAAGGGATCTAAGACACTACTCTTCAGAAATAATCCATAGGGACAATAAACTCCTAGAGAGCCTAGAATGATTGAAACAGGGGGTCAAAGACAGAGGCCTCCACCTATTAAATGTTGGGGTTTTAAAGGAGATCACATGTTCATAGATTATTCTCACAGAGGTGAAAAAGGGAGGACTCTTCACAATGTACAACAAGATGAAGCAATGGAGGACATGGGCATAAATGTACCAAGGATCTATGCAGCCCTGGACAATAAGCAAGAAGAGTATCAGTCACATATGCTTGAAGTGGAAGGTATGATCAACAACCAAACCATTGTTATTTTAATTGATTCCGGAGCTATTCATAGTTATATAGATGCTAAGATGGTGGAAATATTTCATTTGCCAAGAAGCAAGCATGGGAAATATTGGTTGGTGAAGCTGGCTATAGGATCCAAAATAAAAGTTAATGAGATGGTTAAGTCATGTCTTATGGACATGAATGGATTGCACACCAGGGTATATTTGAACATCTTTCCTTTAGGTTCCTATGATGTCTAATTGGGATGGATTGGTTGGAACAGTATCATGCTATCCTAGACAGTCATAACAAGGCATTTACTTTCCTGGATGAGGAAGGGAACATAATGAGAGTGTAGGGAATTCCTAGGGTGGTAACTGTTATCATTCTGTAAATTCCTATAGGTTGTTGTTAGGTAAGAAGAAATTTATCATAGGTAACCTTAACCAACCACTTCAAAACAGGGAGCTAGCCCTACAAGTTTCAGAGAGGGATCTCTCTGTAAGTTTTAGATTTGTTTGGATTTTCCAGATTTTAGGCTAGTTAACAAAGAATATAACCAAGTTGTTTGTATTGTTTTTAAATGAAATGGATGAATATCACTTACGCTTCCATTGGGCTATGGTGTCTTTTTTTAAAAGATGGAGGTCAAAGACAACTTTTATAAGATTTTTTTTACAGGGAAAGATAGTGCAACTGCTGGATTCTTTAGGAATAAAAATGATGTATTGCTGAAAAAGGTGAGATATCAGTTAGAACAAAAAAACATTTAAGAATTTATTTGTTGTAACATCAGAAAGAAAACATTTAAATCTGTAAAAGATTAGGAACAAAGTACACAATGGCAAATTCTGCAACTTTAACTTCTTTTAAAGATTAGATTAGAAAAACAATATGATAACTGAGAAAGAAAAAACTTTTTTACGAAGACAAAGAAAACTTCACCAATAGCTAACACACAAGAATCCTGTGAAATGTATCTTTGTATTACTGGAATAACCTCTTGATACAAATTACAACGATTATATCTTGCTTGGGTGTAAAGATCAACCCTCAATACTTCTAAGTTTGAAATATTTATAATCAGAGTTACAAACAACCCTATCATTAATGATTAGGATGTGGCAAACCCTGAATTCTAACTAACTATCTAAAAAGATGCAGAAATATAGTAATTGATGATGATGTGTTGAATCTCTCATGTTGATTTTGGGGAAGACTGTTGGTGAGTCATTCAGATGACTTTGACTGCACTGGACGCTGAGTTGGAGGAGACCTCTACCTTTACTCAATCAATTCACACAACTCATATCATCTTTGTGTGCTTGGGATGGTAACTTTCAATAGCCGATGGTAGATTTCATCCATCTTGGTGTACTTAGAAAAAGTCGGCTTGATGAGGAAAATGTACTTGATTTCATGTTGTATGCTGAGGTCAGGTTGCAAAGTCTCCAATAACACTTTTCCCATGATGTTTTCCTGTATCCATGAAAACTTGGAACTGTCTTTGGCGATGGTGGAAATATTTTTCTTATAATCAAATAAAGTCATCAATTTATCATTTAGGAAAAGGAGACCAGGAAGGCCCTTTTTCTGTAAGGCCTCAAGCTTGTTAAAAAATATCTAAACTCCAATGTCCATGTTTTGAGCTTTCGCTTCCAACTACAACATTAATCCTCTTTTGGTCAATGCTCTTTTGACTTCAAGGATGGTTTATGTTCTGTCTTCGACTTTCATTTCTTCAAGCTCTTCCTTGGTTTTTGAATTTAGAAACTTGATGATCTCGTTAGCTGCCGAGGGAATTTCATTCAGTTCTCTTCTTATCCTGTCAATGGCCTGCCTACTCTTTAGCACCAGTTCATGTTGTTCAAACATGATTTGCACCATGGGCCAAATCTCATTTATGGAATTGGAGATGTTTGTCCATATATTTTCCTTAGCCTCTACTAATGTCTTTCTTGCCACTGTTTGTTTCTAGAGCTGTTGTATTTCCTGCTTAAGATTCTCCGATGCTTGTCTCTCAACATTGTATCTTGTTTGGAAGGAAGAATTGAGTTCTTGGAGACTTTCAACCTCCATTTTCAGCCTATTGATCTTTCTTCCTTGTAGAGTCATCTCCTCCATGGACTTTTCTAGCTCCACAGTCTTTTCCAATGTTGTCAATGGAGTTGTCAATGGAATTTCTACTGTAGTGGTCATTGGCATAGCTACTGTACTGACTTCTACAAGGGGAACTACACTCAATTGAATAAATTCCATCGGGGTCGATTTCTCCTTCTCTTTCACTAAAATTTCTAATTCTGCCTCCATATCCTTTATCCGTGTGTTCTGCTACATGATTAGCTTAAGCAATTCCTCTTTCTCGTCTTATACCTCATCTATTTATTTAGCTTGTGAATCCTCTGTTGGTGGAAATTTCAGATGTTTTCTCATAGATGCAATGTCATCATTCTTTTTTTTTATCATCTCCTTTGCTGCCTTTATATTTGAAGGATCATACCCAATCTTGAGCACCAACTCCTTTAAGGATTTTATTCTATTATCCTTTGCAAAAGAGGATATATTTTCCAACTTCAATTGGGTCTGAAAATTGTTTAGAGATATCTGTGTTGGCATGTTTTTTGGACAGAGGCAGAGTATGCGTATTTTTCATTGATGATGAAGATCAACACAATCAGTAGCGTACCGATAATGGCAAGATAAGCTGTGTAATATCAGAAGGAGGAAAACAGTCAAAGCATGAACGAGGTTTTGTTTAGGAGTTTCACAGATTAGGAAATCCAAAGGAAAGAGGTTCAAACTCGCAATATTCGAAATCGCGATAACAATATTGACCCTTGGAGTCATAGGACACATGGCAAGCGATTGGAATTTCACTGACTTGCACATTGGAGGAGTCAACGGAGCATGGTGTGGGAACTTGCGATATGTGATATCACGAAAAGATCTACATCGTCAAATCATCGATATCGTGGACCGTTGATCAGGCATGACGAAGGCTCGTTAAGTTGTGAAATCGTGATAAGATCTTGACCATTGATCCAAGAGGGACATGTGGCGAGGGATTAATGTTTCGTTGAATGGAAAGTCAAAAGAGTGAAGTGCTCGTTTGATTGGCGAGTGGTCATATCTCGTGGTCATGTTGTCGAGAGCTGGAGAGCAAAGCTAGAGAATCCAAGCTCTATTTTGGAGTTCGTGACAGGGAGAGTCGAGAGGACTCATCATAGAATACCTGAGATGTGAAAGTGCGAAATGTGTTTTTGAATAAGGCTGTGGTCATAGCCAGTGGTTACATTTGTAGAAGATGGAGGAATAAGCTAGCAGTGTTAAGCTCCATCTTGGAGTCTCAACGATCACAACTTGTAGTATGTTACACATGATTTTGGTCACTCTGGTGATGACTTAACAATGATGTATTCAGGCTGCCAACAAGAACTTTTTGCCTGAGAAAAGTGGTCCTTGTCTCCTTCCAAAAAACTTATTTTTAAAGAGAGTTCGCATGCTGCACATGGCATAGGGTGCGAGAATCCCTCATTCTCATAGGCCACTTACACCTAAGGTGTGAACTTCTCGTATTTTTCTCCATACATAGGGTGCAAACCTATTTTCAAGCTTGGAAAAGAGAAGATCTCTCGAGGGTTCTAGAAGGGAATCTTCTAGAAAATGAGTTGGCATTCATATGGTTGTCATTTTACTGACTTCTTAGATTTGATGGGATCATCCTCATCCATGTAACCATCTCTCCTTCTCCTATATATTGAAAGGTTTCTCATGGAAAAGGTTAAGCAAGATTGAATGAATAATTGGTGAAAGAATTGTGTGAAGAACCCTGCTTGGATAGAGGCTTGAAGGCTCTAGTTGGTCTATCAAGAGGAATTGGATGTTCGTCATGAAAGTACAGAGAAAATGTGTGTGTTGGAACCAAGGGTCACTGAAAGGAAGCTTGCGACATCAAGGCGATTAGGTTGTATCTTCTACTTTCAATTAATATGATACAACGACATGTCCCTTTCCCATAAAGTAAATCTTACTTTATTGTGTAATTCCTTGATCATATACATAAGTTGATGTTGAATACATTTTTCTATCTTCACTTTGGTTGGTTTGTGTTGTCTTGGAATCGACCTCACGAGAGCACCAGAGACCTAAGGAAGCGATATAAAGGTATGTCACTTATTCCTCCTTATTAGCAAATTCAATGATTACAACTTAGGGAAAGAGTCACATCCTGTCCTATTTTTTTCTAGATCCAAGTGGATCTAGGGAGATCTATTAGTGTTTGCACCTACCGATTAGTCCGATAACAAAATTGGAGACTCCATTGGGGATGCAACCCATTTTTTGGTATGTTTGGTGTTTTTCCTTGGCCATTTTCTCTTACCTTACCATTTTTCATTTCTATCAATCTTTGAGTCTTGAGGAGACCCTGATAGACTCTCTGGGTCCAGAGGTTCCTTCAAAATTTTTGTCTTTTTTCCAAATTTTTCTTAGCTTCAGTCATTCTTGCACTGAACCCTTTTGTTGCCTGCGAGAAATATTGGAGTTTTCACCCTACTGTGCAGTCCAGTGCAAACATCTCGCACTTTTCTTGTGACCATCCTGTGAGAATGCTCCATTCTCGCACTGTACACTACTTCTTGCCTGCGAACCCATTTTGCAAAAAATTGGGATTAAGGTCTTTTGTATGCCCGGATACCCAGATTTGTATGTGTGTCTGAAGAGAAATTCTTGGGCCACTGATTGATTGTTTCTTGACTTCGGATTTTGTGAATGATTAGTCTTCGGAAATCGAAATCTCTTTTTGTTCATTTTTCTCAACTTTTATCTCTTGACCTTTTCTCAAAAAGGATATAATCTCTGGTCCTAAAATCCAAGTGCCTGTTGGTTGGGAGACAGTGATCGGTTTAAAATTTGGGATTAATTATCTTTCTCAATTTCTCATTACTTGGAAAATTGTTGCCCTCATGCATTTGAAAAGACTAGTTTTGTCTGCTTGTTATCTTTGTTTTCATTGAAAGATTGGTTTGGGTTTTGTTGTATATTGATTTTCATTCATTGTTGGTTTTTCTTAGTTTCACCATTGTTGTGTGGTTTCTATTGAAAATAAAAAAACATTGTTCTTTTTTAAAGCAATTTTTTATGTTGAAAATATTGGCATTCAATCATTGAAATAGAACAAATAGAGAATTGGCATTGGTTGTGATTTGTTGATATTGCATTTTCAAAGAAGATTATATATCATAGTTCCAGATTGTTCCATAAAACTCCTCTTTGCCTCCCGTAAACATGATTCATCGAACGTGAATTGATATTTTTAATTCCTATCTATGCATTGTTGGGTCAGAGTCTCACACAACATCGATTTCATTTCCATCTCCTTTGAGTAACAACAGCCTTTAATAATATCACACGAATTTTAAAATTTAACTAGTAACTCTTTTCTAGGACTCTATTACACCAACATTAGCTAGGCTAGAGATTTGGAATAAGGCAGAGAGATACACTCTCCAAATCACAAAACACACAATAGCATCTTCTGTTAAGGAGTGTCAAATTCCATTTGGAACATTTTGTCCTGGGAAGCCCTTCTCACACAAGGGTCAAACCCGAGGTCACATTGATATTAATAGAGTTACTCACCCTGCTTTGTTGATATCAGTGTAGAGATCACACGTATTCCGGGGGTCACTTGAAGGTATACCCACAATGATGACTGTAAGCCTCTCAAGTTGATTTCAGGCTAGATACCCTGCCCTTGCATGTGGATCGAACTGTCGACTGCCCCCCCAGGCTTTATTGTTGTTGGTGGTAACCTTAGTGGCCTATCCTCTTAGGGTCTTACATAAGGTGACTATGAAGGGCCAAGTCTTCATGGTACCTGGAATCAACGTTGGCCAAACTCACTCGGGTTCCTTGGAGGGTATACCCATGATTATGTGTGGGAGCTTGCGCCAAGGTGTAAGTCCATTAAGTAGGTTGTCAACGTAAATTTTACACCCTAGCCTATCCCCTTCTCGTCTCATTGTTGTGACGTTGGATTTCATCACCAACTAGTGACTTCAGAATTAGAAGGTCTTGTTTGCTTGGTGTTGTTTCCTAGATTTTTTACTAGTGCATGCTGTTTGTTTACCCAAGTTGACCGTAGAATTTTCTTCGTAAGTTTTTAACTTGTTCACAATTGACCCTCCATGTCGTTCACGTAGAATGCAAGGCTTACCCCCAGAAAATCTGGAAGGTTCTCAACCCTTGCCTATCATCTCATCGGAGGGCTCTCCTCAATAGAGTGAAGTCCAAGACGTCACCACTCCACAAGTGGAAAGAACTGACTCTCTAGAACAATTCTGAATTTCCAATTCTCGAGAGGACTTTCAACTTCACCCCGACTCCGAGAGACATATTATGCGACTGAATTCTTCCGGAGAACTAGTTTTTTAGTCTTCTGGATTTTCGACTGGGCCTTTCCCAGGACTTGAGGGTCAAGATCCTTTTTGGGCTACCGAAATTTTTAGACGGGACCTCTTTGGCTCAGGAGTAGGTGTTGATATCATTGTCTCACCTGAGCTACCCAAAACATCTAATCTAGACGTAGTATCATCTACCACTGCTTATTATTTTTCTGGTACAGAAGCCCCACAATCCGACCACATCATGAATATCCCTTTACAAACGATCCATTACAAAGATACTATGAGTCTTCACATCGAGATTAATGTGGCTAGACAAGACCCTATTGGTACACTACTTTCTCCTAGAGTCACCCTGACACTTCCACCTGGATACCATGCATTGAATGCCTCTATTCCTGTTCCTACACACATCACATATGCAACTCCTAGTGGTCCCTCTTCTTCTGGGCACTCTCATCCTAGTTTCATTCCGACACTTCCTCCACCCCCTTTCATAGGACCTTTCCCATCCTCTACCGGAGGCATTGATCCTAGTGGCACCCTTACGTCGTTCACACCAAATTACCAGATTCCTGTTGGTGGACAATTTCACTAGGGAGGCCCAATTCAACCCCCGCTTGCAGGGAAAATCACAATTGGAACACAACCCCCGAATGGAGGACAACCCCCACCGACCCCACCCTATGGAAAAAACATACCTCCATCCTTGGACCAGTATTGGAAACATCTGATACAACATAATCCTCAATCGCCTGGGGGGGAAAAACATCCAGTTGCATCTGTTATACCCCCTAGCATAGGCAACCATATCTAGGTATGTCGAATCCTATTTGTGGCTCGACTGCTCAACCCCACACCCCCATTCAAGGGTACAACCCTATGAGTTACTTGCCTCCACAAAAACCACTAAATCTTCCTGGATCCTCGCATTATATGCAAACTGCTTATAGTCCCACTAGTTTTCTGATGAGACTCCCTCCCCAAAGTCACCAGTACCCGCATGTGAACAGACAGTTACCTTTCTTAGCCACCCTAGACCTCCCGGATCTATCAAGGATTTTAAATGATCCAATCCATCACTCTCCCCAATGGCCCTCCATATCGGCCAAACTACCATCTGACATCCCTAAATTCGAAGGCAAAGTAGGAGAGGACCCGAACAATCATGTCACGACTTTTCACCTTTGGTGCTCATCCAACTCCTTGATGGATGATTCTATTTGTTTATGCCTTTTTCAATGAACTCTCACGGGTTCTACCATGAAGTGGTATATAGAATTACCACGAGGTTTCTTTTCCAACTTCCACACCCTTGCTATGGCTTTCCTCACCCACTACAAGTTACTGATATGCTATGAAATAGGGACTGAGATTTTGAGCTCTTTTAAACAAACCAAATCCACTCATATCTCCGATCACATTCATGAATGGCGACGGAGACGAAGTCTCATCAAACTCGAACTTCCTAATCAGTTGCTGGTAGAATGTTTCATGAAATCATTTGTGAATGACATCGTTTGTGACATCGCCATGGGTGGAGTTGTCACAGAAGAACAAGCCATTAGTCATGCTCAATACCTTGACCTTGTTTACTCACAAACGGGTACTCTTTACAACTTACTCCCTGATTCACCTCGTCCTTCTACTTCCATCACTTCAACTTCCCCTCCTGCTTCTCATGCGGTCGACGGTGTGATTGGAACTTTCCATACCCAACCACATTCTGTCCAAACCTCCAGCAACAACCCCAAACCCATTTCTTCTAATGTTCAAAATGCTTCATCTCCTACCCCTCCCACTAGCAAGACTTCCGAGGTAAATGTTGTTCAATCTACCCCCGCCGGTAAAAACAAATCCAGAAAGGGAAAGGGTAAGAATAAGGAGGACAAAAATAATTCACAAGAAAAAAGAACCAAAACACCACCTGTTGATGATAGGGATAAGCGCAAACCCTGATACCCTTGTATTATCTGTGGTGATGATCACTACACTAAGGATTGTCCATGACGAGCCAAGGTTACTAAGTTCCTTCAAGGGACCTCGAAACCACCCACTCTGGCCGTATTGTCACAACCCTTCCCTTCTCAACAACAGGCCCAATTGGTCATTCATGACCAACCCTCCCCCTCCAATACATCCTATGTCTTAATGTGTACAGGAGATTCAAAGAAAAACGACATCACCCTTACCACTCAAGCCAAAGATTATTCCTCCTCTAAAGAGAAGGTTGATGCTATACCTCCTTCATTGGTCCAACCATCTCCCACGAATCCACCTACCAAAGGTCCTCTTCATCTTGAACGACCAAGCCTTGACACAGTTCTTCACCCTCCTCCAAAGGGTGTTGTTTGAAAATCGGCTTTCAATTATCATGGTCATGCTGCGTAGAACTACAATATTGTTGAAGATCTGGCCCAAGCACCATCCAGGATGTCAGCCCTCGAAGTCCTTCAAAGTTTTCCTATACAACGGAAGGCACTGTTGAAATCTATCGGTGGAATTGACCCTACGGATATGAACTTAATAATTATTGACTTGGAATATGATATCCCAAGGTTACCCCATCAACTCACATTCCAAATACAAGTTATTGTCTCCGAAAAAAAAAATTGTCGAATTGTTATCGACGAGGGTGCCTCGATGTGTGTCATGTCTATTACCTGTTGGAAATCCATCGGCTCTCCCTCTTTGACTAAATCCCACAACACACTCAAATCTTTTAATGACTTTGGTTTTAAGCCTTACGGTGTCCTCCCTTCATTTCCAATCACATTAGAAGGAAAAACGGTCCAAGTTGAAGTGGAAATCTTTTACGCTCCTCTCGATTACAATATTTTGCTTGGCCATAGCTAGATTGATTCCATGCGCGCAGTTGTGTCAACTCTTTTTCGAGTTGTACGTTTCCCACATCAAGGAAAGGTAATTATCGTTGACCAATTAGCCTTATTTAACTCGGATGTGCATACTGGCAATGTACCATTCATCGCCAACCCCCCCCAGATATGAGAATGTCGATGTAGGTATTCTTAAAGACTCCTTGTTAATGGGTAGCTTCCCCATCCCACCACCTAACATTCCACATCCGTCTATCGCTTCAATCAACATGATCTCCACCTCTATTCATGGAACCCCTGCGTCTCACGACCCATGGATGGTACCCAACCCCGATGATCATCTTTGTTATGGTGATGAAATGCCTTTGAGCCTGGTCAAATCTGCCTATCAGGCCATTCAATTGACAACTCCTTCTACCCCCTCTCTCGGTGATTTACCTCCAGATCCGTTTCGTTTCATTTTTCCCACAGACGAAATGATTATGTCTGTTATGGAAGACACCCCTTGGGGTGATGGACATCATTGTTCCATCCTCTTCCTGGAACAACACACCATCGAGAGCTACCAATGGATCTCGAACCTGTCGACCGTTGTTGTCATTTCCACTATTCCCGAGTCTACACACGATGTGTTTTCCAAAGGAAACTTAAGCAATATCTCACCCACCATTCCCCTCAACATATCCATAAAACCTAGAATTGTCAAAAATGTGCATATCAGAGCTTTGTGTTCCCCTGACGAAATTGTCACTTACAAGTCACTTTTCAAATAATTTCCTGATGTCTTTGCCTAGAGCTAAGAATAAATTCTGGGTATTGACCCCAACATTGTGATACATGAGATCAAGACATACCCAGACGCTAAACCCGTCTGGAAATGCCTTCGTCCGGTCCACCCATGCAAAGCGACCACTATCAAGCTTGAAGTCGAGAAACTTCTGAAAGTCGGCTTTATTTATCCGGTGGCTCTCACTGATTGGGTTTCCAATCTTGTCTCAATCGACAAAAAACAAGGCAAAATCCACATGTGCATTGATTATAGGGATATTAACAAAGCATGTCCTAAAGACAACTTTTCCGCCCCCTTCATCGACCAGATTGTCGACGATTGTGCTAGAAGTGAAATATTCTCTCTGATGGATGGTTTCTCCAGATATAATCAAATCAATATTGTTCCCGAGGAACAACATAAAACTTCATTTATTTGTCCTTGGGGCACTTTGCCATATCGAAAACTTCCTTTTAGTCTAAAAAATGTTGGTGCAACCTTTTAGTGCACTATGTATTATGCCTTCCATGATATCAAGAACATCGTGCAGCTATATCTTGATGACTTACCCACTCATTCCATGCATCGGGTCAATCATCCAACACACCTCCAAGCCATTTTCCTCTGATGTTGATTTTACCATATACGCTTGAATCCTCACAAATGTGTTTTCTACGTAGAATTCGACTGAATTCTAGGATTTATTGTTTCACGTCAAGGGATCCAGGTAGATCCTTTGAAGGTTAAGGCGATTCTCAATCTCCCTCCTCCTTCTTCGCTTCACCAGTTACAAATTTTGCAAGGAAAATAAAACTTTCTTCATCGTTTCATCCCGAACTATGCCGAGCTAACTCTTGGATTTACGCGACTACTCAAAAAGGGGTCCGATTTCATATGGGATACCATCACAAACAAATATTTTGAAGCTTTAAAACTATCCTTGACATGTACTCTGCTTCTATTCCCCCCTGATTACAGTCGTGATTATTTCCTCTACCTCGCAGCCTCAGATTACCACATCACTATGGTTCTCGTCTAGGAGGATGATTATCATGACGAACGTGTCATCTATTACTTGAGTCGAAGTCTAACACCTACCAAAACCAAGTATTTACATGTCGAAAAACTGGCCTTGGCAGTCGCCCAAGCAGTTCAACATTTTCGACACCATATCCTCTCTCGCAAGACTACGATAATTTCTAACTGCAACCCTATGCAACACATTCTCACACGTCAACTACTAGGGGGAAAATACTCCAAATGGATCATGATACTCTAGGAGTTTGACTTGGAATTCAAACGCACTAAGTCCAAGAAATCCTTAGTGTTTGCCAAGTTGATATGCGACTTTCCCTACTCTGAGATGGAAAAGGTGGCAGTCGATTCATTACTTGATGAATCCCTTTTCCTGATTAGTTCTGATGATCTTTGGTATGGAGATATCATGATATATCTCCAAACCCAGACTTTCTGGCCCAATTTGTCTAGTACTGATCGTCGTCGAATATGCTCCCAATCCCATCAATATATTATCCTCGGTGATACTCTTTATCGCCGTGGGATTGAATCAGTTTTTCGACGCTGGATCACATTTGACGAGGCCAAGAAAGCCCTAAATGACTACCATTCTAGAGCCTGTGGTGTTCACATGTATGGGTATGTCACTACCCAAAAAATCTTGCGAGCTGGGTATTTTTGGGCCTCTTTATTTAATGATTGTATAATTGCCATCCAAAAATGCCATGCTTGCCAGACCTACAACCCTAAAATACAATCACATCCCGTTCTTCTTCACCCTGTGGTCTTTATCGATCTTTTTGTGAAATGTGGTATCGATTTCATGACATGTCACCCTCACTCAGCCGAGGGGAATGGATACATTATTGTAGCCATAGACTATTTTACGAAATGGGCCAAGGCGATGCTGACATTTGACAATATCGGGAAGACCGCAACATTATTCATATTCAATCACATCATAGCTCATTTTGGTGTTCCTCAGGCTATCATCACCGATCATGGTAGCTACTTTAGAAACTTCATGATGTCCGAACTCACTGAAAAATTGGGTCTTCTCCATGAAAACTCAACGCCCTATTACCCACAAGCCAATGGCCAAGTCGAAGCAATTAACAAAGTCCTCATAACCATGCTTCGACGAATGATAGTGATTCACAAAACGAGTTGGCACACGATGTTGTTTTCAACATTGTGGGCTTACCAGATGTCCGTTAAGTCTGCTACCAGGAGCTAGTAGTACTACAGTTAAGTAATGTCTATGCTATTCGGAGTTCTACTTTATTACGGGTATATTTACGAATTCGCCTCTTGGAATGTTATTTTGATTATATTGAGTATCAACATATTCCTAGATGTCTAAATACATTAACGGATGCATTAGATAACTATGTATTAAACAAACATTTGGGCCATTTATAAACCAATCACATCACATGTATCACAAAACACAAGATAAGCCAGTAGAAGCTGTATATATGTATATAATGATCAAAAAGTTTTTGCAAAAAAGTTTTGTCTAGAGACCAAAATTTCAAAATATGAAGCTCATAGCTTCTACAAAGTAACATCATGGATGATGCTTACGATAAAACATGACTTCCTGGGCAACCCTACTAAGCAGTTGGCTACTAGACTCTGTCACACCCACAGTATGGTGCTGATAACGCCGAGGGACCTCTCCGATAGGCATGCCAGGAATGTCAGCAGTCAACCCCTCCAATTTTTGCTCCACTGCCTCATAGTCTTCAGCATCCCATTGCGGCACTGGAGCCACCTCTCCTCATCGCTGAATAGGAGACGTACCTGGAGGTCAGTATGGCCCACATCTGTTTCATTCAAAAGAGATTTTTTAATCAGTTCTTGGGAAAACATAAAAACATTTGCATATGATAAAAATCACAAAAACATTTAAAAGAACAAAATGCATACTTCTTATCTAGATCTCCCCATTGAGCATCCTTAGGTAGAGCCAAATCCGGATCCCCTCAGAAATCCAACCCGGCATAGGCATAATCATCAACCATCAACATCTGTGGCCGCAACCAGTCAAAGAAGGAATCATTATATTTGATGATAGGCCCAGCTACGTGTCGGGCCATGAGGTTGCACCACCTCAACATCCTCGGATCCT
>JZKD02S1827871.1:50926-91584 GCA_000966675.3 Picea glauca | reverse complement strand
AATACTTTAGAACTAGGGAAAGAGTAGTATTCTGTCTCAGTTTGTTCCAGATCCAGGTGGATCTGTGGAGATTGGTCTGTGTCCGCACTCACGAATTTATCCTAGAACAGTAGTGGAACTGGTTCCAACTGTAGATCTATTTTCAAGTGAACATCGACGGTCATTGTGGATTGCAGAACCACAACTTGCGAGTGGTTCAATTCCTCACCAAATCTACGCAATTTGAAGTTGTGCAATGTTGTTGATTCAACCATAATCTTCGATCTTCGAAGCTATAAGATCAGACGGTCCTGAATAATTGCAGGGTTGGAACTAGCGCGATATTTAATTCTCCTTTCGATCTCCGTAATCTATCCCTATCGTTGATCTGGAAATTGCACATCCGACGATCAAAAATCAATCCGACTTAATCTGATCGCTTGTTGGATCAACCACAGTCGTCGATATCCAAGTTTGTGAGATCTGACGATCTAGACCAATTGCAGGATTGGAACTAGCGAGTCGTTTAATTCTCCTTCCGATCCCCGCAATTCATCCCTTCCGTTGATTTGGCTTGCATATCCGACGGTCACGATCCTCCAACAATCCTCAAGCCCATGGTCACTCATATGAATGATGTCTATAATATTTAGATGATCAACACGGTCAATTTCTTGATCGGATGGTTGTTGAGGCTTCTCACTCTTATCGGACGGTTGCTGAGACTTCTCACCCTGAGCATACGCTTTTCCTTTTGAGCTTTGATTTTTGCATTTGCTAACCCTCCTGAGCTTTTATCATAGGACCATTTTGTATCCTATCATGATCATCAATAATCACAAATTGCTTTAGCCTATCTTTGCATTTTCTAACCTTCCTAAGCTTTTATCATATGAACATTGTTGATCCTATCATGATCAACAATAATCACAAATTGCTTCAGCCTTAAGGTGATGTTCTTTTGTCGAATCTTAGTATTCTTTTCTTCCTGAGATTAACCTTTCTTATCTGCTTATTATGACTGTTGACACCAATGAAAACACACGAATGACAATATTTCCAACAATTCCCGTATAAGAATTCGAAGAAACCACCCCTCATCCCCAAGAAGAAACAATCTTACAAGTTCTTTGTGAGGAACCCCAAATTTATCTCCATGCTTTATCCGACTTCTTTGCACCCCAAACTCTAAATTTGATTGGTTACATCAAAAAATGCAAGGTGATTATTTTGATTGATAGGGGCAGTACCCACAATTTTATTCTTAGGAGAGTGGTTGAAGAAACCCATTGTTATGTCCATACCATACATAATTTCAAATTATGATAGCCAATGACGATATGATGAAATGTGGAGGCCAATGTGAAAATGCAAAACTTCAAATGGGAGAGTATCATCTCAAATATCACATGTTTTCTATTGAAAAGGGTGGTTATCATGTCATTCTAGGTGTAGAATGGTTACACAAATTTGGACCCATCACATGGATTTCAAGGACCTATATATGAGCTTCACTAAGGAAGGGCATAAACACACCCTTAAGGGGATTAAATTCGGTTCTCATGAAATTGTTATCTCTTACCATATGGAGAAGTTATTGAAGAAAGGAAAATCAAATATTATTTCCAAATTTAATGCCATACAAGTGGTGAACAACCCCCCGCAAGATATTCACCTTGATTTGAAGGTAATCATGACTAAACATCAACATGTATTTGAAATTCCCTATCACTTACCACCTTCACGTAGTGAGCACGACCATGGTATTGCCGTGATTCTAGGTAGTCAACCACCTAATATGCATCCTTATAAGCACCCATTTGCATAGAGAAATGAAATATAAAAGATTATCAAGAACTATTGGAGGCTAGAGTCATATGTCCCAATACCAACCCTTACTCATCACCTGTGTTCATGGTATTAAAGAAAGAAGGGAATCAATGCATGTGTTTGATTTTTGACTTCTAAGTCAGTTGTGTTGATGATTGCAACTATGTGAGACATTCTCCAGCTTACAAAGATGTGAGATGTGGATCATTGCAGCTATGTGAGACTTTCTCCAGCTTACAAACCTGAGAGAAATCCCCTGAGAAGGGTGTGTGGTTCCTATCTAAGACAGAGCTGGAACGTAGAGATGACCTCCTCCATAATGAGATTTGAGAAGAACTCTAGATGATTCTCCAGTGAGAAAGGTGATTTGTAGATTTGGACATGTCTGTGGCTGAGCACAATGTGAACGTGTGAAATCCCAAAGTGTTGGGTGCATCGTCATGAGAACAGAAATGAAGATGATGTATTAGCCTCCTCTGAGCAGAAGAGTTGACGAGAAACTCCAGTTGAATCTCCTGTGTAATTCATTGGGAAAGAAGATCCGTTGAGTGGACGTGCCTATGGATGAGCACAAGTGAACATGATCCTAGTGACTAAGCACTAGTGAAGAAGTGGTTCTCCTGTGTAATGCAATGAGCCAGAGATATGGAAATCCCTATGGATGTGCCCCTAGTGGATGAGAACTAGTGGGTGTATAAGATCCCTTGCTATATTGTTCAAGAATTAGATCTGCATGTAACCCTAATTGTAATGTAAAGGGTACAGGTCGACCCCACCTTAATGTGATTAATAATTAATGTAAAAGATAATTAATATAAAATATAATTAATATTAAAGATAATTAATATGGTAATTATTAATTATATTTTGAGTTATTGAGGTCGGACCTATTGTGCCAATAGACACATCATTTGATGTGACAAGTCTTATATAAATAAAGGTGAATCCCCATTTAGGAAACACACTTATCATTGTGTCATCTCATGATTTCATAAGTTGTGGTCTAAAATTATGAGAATTACAACACCCTCTTGTGTGCTAGTTTTGGTGATGGTGTGGAAGGTCTTTCTCTTGAGGAATATAACAAAGGATTGGCTGGGTTTCTTCCCTTGTTGAGAAGGGTTTAATAGGATACTTCTTTTGTACTTGTGCATGGATCTTCTTCTTGTGATCTTGGTTTACTGCAGTAGTTATGGTTCAAAGTAATTGTTAATAGAAAATTTAAAAGGAGCCATAACTCACTAAAAATCTAACATGGTATAAGAGAAGGCTTGAAGAAGACCATTGGACATTAGAAATTGAAGGTAAATTCTACCAAAAATTTACTATTAATGTGAAGAGAAGAGGGTCAGAAGAAGCACCATGCACAAGAACATAAGAAGTATCATGGGAAACCCTTCTCAACAAGGGAAGAAAACCCAACCAATTACTTTGCTATATTCCTCAAGAGAAATACCTTCACCACCAAGACAAACCCTAGCACACAAGAGGGTGCTCAAACCCTATAAGTCTAGTGCCCAAGAGAGGTGCACACTTTTCCCAAGTGAATGTACTTGCTGAAGTTTCAAACTAGTGTGTAGGATATGATTCCACAATGGGGAATCTTCCTTTAATTATATTAGACTTGTCCTATCAAAAAAAGTGTCTATTGGCACAACAGGTCCGACCTCTCTAAGTCACTTTATAATTAATATTAACCAGATTAATTATCTTTTACATTTATTACTAATCACATTAAGGTGGGGTTAACCTGTACCCTTTATATTACAATTAGGAATACATAAAGGTCTGACTCTTGAAACATATAGCAAGGGATCTGATACACCCACTAATGCTCATCCACTAGGGGCACATCCATAAGGATGTCCATATATATAGATCATTGCATTACACAGAAGAACTAGATCTTCACACGTTCACTTGTGCTTGTCCACTCTACAAATCTTCTTTCCCACTGCCACACACAAGAAAATCATTTGGAGTTTCTCGTCAACTTTGCTTCTCAGAGGGAGCTAATACATCATCTTCATTTTTGTTCACATGACGATGCACCCAACACTTTGATATTTCACACGTTCTCCTTCTCATCAGCCACAAGCTTGTCTAACTCAACAGATCACCTTTCCCACTGGATAATCATCTAGAGTTCTTCTCAACTCTCTGAATGGAGGAGGTCATCTCTATGTTCCAGATCTGTCTTAGGTAGGAACCACGTACCCTTCTTAGGGGCTTTCTCTCAGTTTTGTAAGCTAGAGAAAGACTCACATAGTTGCAATGATCCACATATAACAAGTTTGTAAGTTGGAGAATGTCTCACATAGCTGCAATCATCAACACTCCCTCTCAACTAGGGAGGCATTCTTCATCATGCCAAGTCTCACACGAATGTACTCTGAATTTGTTCTTGGTTGGAGTCATCAATACTCCCTATCAATTAGGAAGGCATTATTCACCAATTTAGTTTGGTGAAGATGTCTGCAATCTGCTCATGTATAGGAAGGTACTACATGTGTACGATTTTCCTCTGCATCATATCTTTGATATAAGAATATTTCATCTCATCGTGTTTTGATTCATCAGGAAACACTGGGTTCTCAAGGAGCTTTATACAAGACTCTTGGTTATCATCAGAGGATCCATCTCATGATCACATAAATCTGTCAGAATCTTGTGAAGCCATACTGCTTCGCACACTCAATGGATATACTCTACTTCTGTGGTCTTTCAAGGCCACAGAGATTTCGTTTCCTGCTGCATCAAGAAACCATGGTAAAATTTATGGTAGAACATCAACCGAATGTGCTCTTCTGGTCTACTGTAATTTTTTCTCAATTTGAATCGGCATATCTTGCAAACTCAAGCTCACTTTGGAGGCATATCTCAGGCCATATCCAATTGTGCTTCGTGTTTTGTTGTTGTCTAGTGAGTTTGTCTAGGTTGACTCAAGAAATGACTAAGAACATTCACTGCATGGCATGGATCAAGTCTGGTGTTAAACATATATATCAATGATCCAATCAGCTGTGGATCAGTCTCGTCTAAATCATCATCAATATTCTTCTTTAAATCCATCACGGTGGATTTTTCATTTTGTCATACTGAACTTCTTTAATATGTTCACTGTATATTTTCCTTGACTCGGGAAAATCTTATCGGTCCTCTGTCATACTTCTTGTCCCAAGAAGTAGTGCATCATACTCATATTGTTCATCTTGAATTCAGAATTCAAGGATTACTTGTATCCAACAACAAGGCTTTATGAATAAGTCATCAAAGTCAGGCTCTTTTCACCAACACTGTAATGATATGGGTTTGGATCAACAACACTCTTGCTGAAATCCAAACTCATCAAGAATCTATCTATCTAATATAGTTTCCAATTCATGGATGGTAGTATAGATGGAAGTGTATCGGGTTTACTGGATCAAGTGTCTCATCATAGAAAACTCCCTCTGCTTGTGAGAAACCTCTGGCTATAGATCTCATTTTGTATTTCTTGACACTTCCATCAACAACATGCTTGATCTTATAGATCCACTTGGAAGTTACCACAGACTTCCTTTCTGGTCCCTGGATAATATCTTATACATCATTATTTAAGATATATTGGTATTCTTTTGTTATGGCATCTTGCCATACCTGTTCTCCTATTACTTCTCTAATACAAGGAGGCTCAACATTAATGAAGTGGCTCATGATTGAAGGATAGCTCGAAAATATCTTTTGCTTTCTCAGGACGTGCCTTGATAATCTTGTATGTTTCTCTGCCTCTTGCAGAGTGAGTCTAGGTAGCCCTTTTATGCCTTACTGCAATATCTTTGAACATATCAACTGGAGCAATTGGATCAACTAGAATGATGTATGTCTCCCGCTGAACTGTTGAAGGGGAGAAGGCATTGTCTCACTGTCAATCTCCATCTAAGATTCTCTGGATCTTTGAAAAGCTATCTCTTCTTCAAGGGAAACATCTTTGCTTGTCTCAATCTGTCTTTGAACAGGCATTTCGATCTGGAATGTCTTTGAAGATTCATTGTATCATTTCTTTCTAAAGGATCTAGCTTGGACTTCTTCTCTTTGGGTACATGAAAATACACTAGGCACCCAAATATCTTGAAGTGTTCAATCTTAGGCTTCACTCCGTTGAAGGCTTCTTTGGGAGTTATGTTTTTCAAATTTTGGTGAAGACTCTTGTTCTGAACATATACTATGTCATGCATTCTTATACTCATAGAATTATAGAAATATTATGATAATGTATTATTGCATTGGTTTCCCCAATGATGGTTCTATTCTTCCTCTTTCTCAAATAGTTTTGACTCCCTCCGAGTCAAGTGACTCCCTGTGAAAGATAAACATCTTCTTTTGTTGTTAACCTGTCTGGAACAAGAAAACAAGAAGAACCAAAACAATAATATATACTAAAGGAGAATAATGAGTACATCTCTAGAATCAAAACAATATAAGGAATGTTGTCACAACTACAACATCTACTTGTAATGTAGCAAACTTTAGAAATATAGATTAGAGGAATGAAAATTACAACAATCAAACCTGGAGTCTTCACTTCCAATGTGTTATTCCTATTAATGTACTGAGATCCCTCTAGATCCATGAATTCAACAAAAGGTTTTGTCCTCCTGTAATTACCCTCATGATAATGATACAAATAATATATATACAAGTGCATACATGAGGGTGCTGATATGATTTCTCCAATGGCACATGGATGATCTTTGTGCTCTTGACATCTTCATGAAGAGGGTAGTCATAGTGTCACCTTTTTGTATCACCCATAATAAGCCTTCCTTTGAAGTCTTGTCTTCCTGGATCTTGAAGTTGCTTGATCCATCAAGCTTATCTTCCATCATATTTATGTTCATCATAATTTTAGATTCTTCACAAACCTTTGTCAACTTGGGCCAGAAAACCTAACGACTAGGCTAGGCTAACACTTTTAGGTTTTGTTGGACTTATGACTGCCAACAATAAGCCTTTGAAATATAGGAGAACAATGGTGAGACGAAGATCTCCTTCAATGAGTTCCAAAAACCCTAATTTTGAAATTTCTGTAGAAATTAGCGAAACCCTAGAAACCATAGGGCCAAAATTTCAAAATGCTCATAATTTCACTTTGAGAGATTCTGGAGATGCATTGGAGGAGGTCGTAGTATTCTATGCAAAAAATATCCCCAACGTCCAAGTATTAAGGGCTGGATCACCAATGAAAGGAGGGTCATACGAATTTTTCTGGAAACCCTAGGAGGGTCGTACGATTCTGCAAAAGTGAGAGGAGACTTGGTAGATGCTTTTGCAATGGGTTTTTTCAAGACATAAGCTCTGATACCATGTTGATTTTTCAATAATATAGGTTAAGAATGAAGTTCATTCCATTTTTATCATTTAACCATAAATGTAAATGTTGTAGCAACCAAGATCACAAGAAGAAGCACCATGCACAAGAACACAAGAAGCATCTTGGGAAACCCTTCTCAACAAGGGAAGAAAACCCAGCCAAATCCTTTGCTATATTCATCAATAGAAATACATTTACCACCAATACAAACCCTAGCAAACAAGAGGGTGATCAAACCCTAGAAGTCTAGCACCTAAGAGAGGCGCACACTTTTCCCAAGTGAATGTACTTGCTGAAATTTCCAAACTAGTGTGTAGGATATGATTCCACAATGGGGAATATTCCTTTACTTATATTAGACTTGTCCTATCAAAAGAAGTGTCTATTGGCACAACAGGGCCGACCTCTCTAAGTCACTTTATAATTAATATTAACCAAATTAATTATCTTTTACATTTATTACTAATAACATTAAGGTGGGGCCGACCTGTACCCTTTATATTACAATTAGGGATACATGCAGGTCTGACTCTTTAACAATATAGCAAGGGATCGGATACACCCACTAGTGCTCATCCACTAGGGGCACATCCATAGGGATGTCCATATCTCTATATCACTGCATTACATAGAAGAACCAGATCTTCACACGTTCACCTATGCTCGTCCACTCTACATATTTCCTTTCCCATTGCCTCACACGGGAGAATCATCTGGAGTTTCTCATCAACTATGCTGCTCAGAGGAGGCTAATACATCATCTTCATTTCTTTTCACATGAAGATGCACCCAAAACTTTGGGATTTCACACGTTCACCTTGTGCTCAGCCACATGCACGTCTAATTCAACATATCGCCTTTCCCACTGGATAATCATTTGGAGTTCTTCTCAACTCTCTGAATGGAGGAGGTCATATCTACATTCCATATCTGTCTTAGGTAGGAACCACATACCCTTCTTAGGGGCTTTCTCTCAGGTTTGTAAGCTGGAGAAAGACTCACACAACTTCAATGATCCACATCTCACAGGTTTGTAAGCTGGAGAATATCTCACATAGATGCAATCATCAACATGTGGTTCCTATCTGAGATAGAGTTGGAACGTAGAGATGACCTCCTCCATTATGAGAGTTGAGAAGAACTCTAGATGATTCTCTGGTGAGAAAGGTGATCTACAGAGTTAGACGTGCCTGTGGCTGAGCACAAGGTGAACGTGTGAAATCCCAAAGTGTTGGGTGCATCCTCATGAGAACATAAATGAAGATGATGTATTAGCCTCCTCTGAGAAAAAGAGTTGATGAGAAACTCTAGATGACTCTCCTTTGTAATGCAGTGGGAAAGAAGATATGTTGAGTGGACGTTCCTATGGACAAGCACAGGTGAACGTGATCCTAGTGGCTGAGCACTAGTGAAGAAGTGGTTCTTCTGTGTAATGCAGTGAGCCAGAGATATGGACATCCCTATGGATGTGCCCCTAGTGGATGGGCACTAGTGGGTGTATAAGGTCCCTTGATATATTGTTCAAGAGTCAGACCTGTCTATAACCCTAATTGTAATGTAAAGGGTATAGGTCGGCCCCACCTTAATGTGATTAATAATTAATTCAAAAGATAGTTAATATGGTAATTATTAATTATATTTTGAGTTATTGAGGTCGACCCTATTGTGCCAATAGACACATCATTTGATGTGACAAGTCTTATATCAGTAAAGGTTAATCCCCATTGAGGAAACACACTTATCATTTTGTCATCTCATGATTTCAAAAGTTGTGTTATGAAATTATGAGAATTACAACACCCTCTTGTGTGCTAGTTTTGGTGATGGTGTGGACGGTCTTTCTCTTGAGGAATATAGTAAATGATTGACTGAGTTTTCTTCCCTGGTTGAGAAGGGTTTCCCAGGATACTTCTTGTGTAATTGTGCATGGATCTTCTTCTTTTGATCTTGGTTATATGCAGTAGTTATGGTTCAAAGTAATTGTTAACAAAAAATTTAAAAGGAGCCATAGCTCACTGAAAAACTAACAAGTTGACCATCAAGAACATATTTCCCATTCCAATTATAGACGATCTCTTGGATGAACTTCATGGAGACAAGTTTTTCACTAAAATAGACCTTCGTTTAGGATACCACCAAATAAAGATGAAGGAGGTGAACATCCCTAAGAGAATTTTCCAAACACATGAAAGACATTATGAGTTTTTAGGGATTCCCTTTGGGATTTGCAATGCTCCATCCACCTTTTAGAGCCTCATGAAAAATATTTTTTGACACTTCCTACACAAGTTTGTACTTATATTCTTTGATGATATATTAATATACAACACAACATGGGACTCCCATATAGAGCATGTTGATAGAGCCTTGCAACTCTTGTAGAACCACCAATTTCTCTTTAAATGTTCCAAATGTGATTTTGGGGCTTTATAGGTTGAATACTTGGGTCATATTGTTAGTCAATATGGGGTGTGAGATGATCCCAATAAATTTGTGGCTATGCAAGAATGGCCATGCCCTAAGACCTTGAAGAAATTTTATGGTTTCTTAGGACTTATAGGTACTACAAGAAGTTTGTGAAATATTATGGAAAAATCGCTACTCCTTTAACAAACCTTCTAAATAACATTTCCTTTATATGGAGTGAGGATGCTAAGAAGGCCTTCTCAACTTTAAAGGATGTCATGTGCACTACTCCAGTCTTAGTAGTACCTGATTTCACTAAGATTTTGTTTTGGAAGGGTATGCCTTGGGTAGAGGTATAGGTGTGGTGTTGATGCAAGAAGGGTGTCCCTTGGAATTCACTCATAAACAATATTGTGAAAACAATTTTGGAAAATTCACTTATGTGAAATAGGTGATGGACATCCTTCATGCAGTTGAGACTTTAAGCCCATATCTCATCGAGAGGCTCTTCTAGATCAAGACCAATCATCATAGTTTGAAGTATTTTATATAACATAGGTTATTGTCACTAGAGAAACATAAGTGGGTCACTAAGATGGTTGGGTATGATTATGAGATCATATATAAGAAAGGTAAAGAAAATGTGGTGGCTAATTCTTTATCAAGGCAATATGAAGAGGAAGGATCCCTCTTTTCCTTATCCTTACTCGTATCTGATTAGCTCAATGAATCCCATCAAGAATGGATGAGAAATGATACAGTGGTTCAAATCATCCACAAGCTTAATGAATGTCCCAACCCTCCTAAGGGTTATATATGGAAGAAAGATACCTTCAAGTATATAGGGTGCATTTTTCTAATGAAAAAATCTTATTTCAAACAAAGGGTCTTAGAGGAATTTCATTCATCACCTAATGCGGGTCACTCTTACTTTCATAAAATCTATGAAAAACCTAAGTGCTCTTTCTTTCAGGAAGGCATGAAAATATACATCCAAGCATTTGTAGTGACATGCAACATTTGTGAAAGAAACAAGGGAAAGATGGTGAATATTCTTGGGACATTGTAGCCATTACCAATCCCAACCACTATTTAAACTAACATGTACATGGATTTTGTAGTGGGTCTTCTGAAAGATGGTAACAAATCGATCATCATGGTGGTAGTTGGTTACCTTCCTAAATATGATAATTTGTGTGCCTTATCACACACATTTACACCCTCCATAATCACCAAAGTCTTCATCAATGAAATATTTAGTTACATGGCATGCCCCACTTCCATTGTGTCAGATCGAGATCTCACATTCACCAACAAATTTTTGGAGGATTTGTTTAAACTTTAGGGTACCTAGTTGAAAATGTGCATTGTGTATCATCCCCAAATTGATGGTCAAATATGAGTGGGAAACAATTGCTTAGAAACCTATTTGCAATGCTTTTATTTAGAAATATGCACCAATGGGAATTGTTACTTCCTAGGGAGGTACCCTATGATTTTTCACTTGGATACACCATTGTAAGCCCAGGAAGATGTAAGTTAAATCCTTGTAGGCCATGTAGGCAATATTGTAGTATGGAATCCTATGCCTTTGTGGTCAACCATGCCCATTCCTTCTAGTCCCCACTCTCATTTCATTTGATCCTAGATAGGATTGGAGGTCTTGAGGTGGATCTAGGTGGATCTATTGGGACACATGGTTTATGCGTGCCATGTTCTTTGTAAGGGTGATCACACTATGTAGGGATAGTATGACCCATGGTCTTGTACACCTATGTATTTTCCCACATGATCACGTGTCTAGAGACTGTATGCATCTCTTGGTCTTGATGCACTTATCATTTTACAGTTCTCAACATGGAAGTCAACAATTCACAACTTTCACATTTTTTGAAGAAATTCACGAATCTCGATGCATGAGGGCTCGAACTCGAAAATACAACAGGGTCTCAATTTGACCGTCATGATGTGTACTTGACACCCCAGGGTGAAAATTTTGAAAAATGTTGGGTTATAAGAAAACATAAGTTGTCGAAGGGTCACACCTGCATAATTACCGATAAACGTGGCAAAAAGAGGGTAACTCCATGGCATGCAAGGATAAATTCAGTGGAAAAGGGAAAACAAATCACACTCCAAACAAAACCCATGTGGTGGAATTTTTCAGTTCATAAGTTTTTACGTGGATTCGACAAAACTTAAGGGGGGAAATAAAAAGGCATATGAAATTATATCCTAAGTGATTAAAAAGGAAAATTGTTTTATAAAATTAATGGCTCCCCCTTTATCCCGAGTTTATGGAAAAGGGACAAAAGGAAAATATTATGGCATGGCTCATTCACATTCATTAAAGTGAAATCATATAAAGGGAGCCACCAACACCCTAAAAGAGGAGCCACTACTATAAAGTAACCACTATATTAAAGGATTTGTCACCCATATAAACTAAGTCATGGACAACTGTTGGAAAAATCTCTCTGTCGTATGGTCAAAGTAATCGCCCCCTTTAATTAATTAATCATCTCTATCTCTTGGCTATAGGAAAGTACTTAGTCATTGAAGCATAAAAATGGGTCATACGGTCAAATGGAACGTTGGGGTTTCTCATTTCAAGGCAACCAATGCAGTGTTCAAGCTAGTTGTTAGCCTCATGTGGAGTTAGATATTTCATTCAAGTCAAATCAAACTCCTTAGTGGATTTTTGTTTAATGTAAAAAATTGTCAAAATTATTTTATTGTAATTGACTTAGTCTCCGACCTTTGTGGATGACAAGACAAAAAAATATTTTTAATTGGGAGAGGGAAACTAGCCGTTACAAAGAAAGTCTATAAAAGGATAGTCCCCCCTCACATTTTGGTTGTTGTCGAATTGTAAGATCATTTATGCCATCGAATAAGAACTTTTATTTATGGTGCATTTCATGGGTTGATTCTTCTATGCTCTTTCTTCTTGGGTAAGTGTAAGAGTTCTTCATAGAGTAGATATTTCTTTTTTCCTATTATTTGCAAGGCTATTGGATCAATCCATCGATGGGATACATAGTCACATGGAAGGAGAGGTCTAGTTGTCGTCTCATCTACTCCTTTGGTGGTGTCAAGTGGTTCAAATCCAAGTGTTAGACAAGCCCTTATCGAGAGTATCTTCAACAAGGATATCTCATTTCACATCCATGTTGATTTGATGGTTGGAGACCATCCCACTAGTGGAGCTTTCCTCACAAGGTCCAGAAGCAATAAAACTATTCTAGACTAGATTGTGGGCGATAGTCCATCAACTCCAAACCCAACTTCTAGTCCAAATTATATGATCGATTTTGAAAGGGTTGTGATCTCAATTCGACACTCTAGAGGTAAGAGTAAGGACAAGGTAAGCCTCACTAATTCAACGAGCTTTATTTTAAAATACAAACAATCTCTTTTAATTTTTCCACTTTAAAAACTAAAAAATCATAAAAAAACAAAACAAAAAAAATATTTATCCTAGATTTCTCTTAAAATTTCATCTCTCATAGCTAGCGAGCCCTTGGGGATTTTGTCTCTAGAGTTATCTCTACCCCAAGGCCATTTATCCTCTCTTTTGCACTATTTTGTTGCTTTATCTTACGAATATTGAGTGGTTTTATTTTGTTGGTCTACAGTATTTCTGTTAGTTATTTATCATTCCAGATAAGTTAGCTTAAATAATTAACTCCTACCTTCACCTCTATATCACATAGGCATTAGTATACTAATTTATGGGTGAATTTATTGTGTTAGGGAAGCCTCCCAAAGTCCTTTAGTGTAGGATTTGGGCTTGAACATGAAAGGACTTATGTTGCAGTGACATTGGGAACTTGTCCTACATGGTACCTCCTTAGCGCCTCGAGGGACCTTGATGAGGCTGCTAGTCGGGAACATTGGCTACCCTTGCAAAATGGTGGTACAATACCACTTATCATGGTGCTACCATAATGACACCATATGGAATTTTCTATGGAAAAAAACCTTTGTTCATGGCTTCCTATTTACCAAGAACCTCCAAGGTTCATTAATTGGATCACATGCTTCATAGCAGAGAAGCCATTCTCCTCACACTTAAGGAATTTGTTTCTAGCACAAAGAAGAATGAAGAAACAAGATGACTAACATTGCTCAGAGTGTTCTTTTGTAGAAGGGGATCATGTGTTTTTTCACCTTCAACCCTATAAAAAAACATCCCTAAAAAAACAAATCCACCAGAAACTTGGAAAAGTTGCCTACAAACTAGAAATTCTAGCCCACTCCAAGATACATCTAGTGATTCATGTGTCTTATTTGAATAAGGTAGTGGGATCAGATTACAGGGTGCAAACTATCCTTCTAGACCTTGACAATGAAGGGTCCGTTTGGCTCCAACTAGAAGTAATATTGGCTACTAGAGACCATCAATTGCACTAGAACACAAACCGATAAGTATCGATCTAATGGAAATATATGAAACCAAAAGGTGACACATGAGAATCAACAATGATTCTACATCAATTTCCACACCTCCAGTTGTGAGGACAATGCTACCTTTGAAGGGGGAGGGCATGTTAGCTCCACATAGGTTGGATTGTTTTCCTTCCTCCTTCTAGAGCCGTATTTGTTGGTGGTCGAAGTGTCCCTCTCAACATTAATGGGTCCACACTAGTAAGAAGGCCCAATTAGACCACTCCTCATTTGGTATAGGGAAACCATATAGATTATGACCCGACAACCATTACTGATTTTGGGTTTATCAGTTAGTCCATCGATTGGGGTTTTCTAATCTAATAAAATGGAAAGAAGCTAATCTGAGATGCATGAATGCAAATGCAAGTGTCTAAACATACCAATAGAATTGATGAAGCAAAAATAGAACCAAACATATCACCATCATTATACCCCAAAATAAGTTGATTGTGAAAATAAATGAAGAAATATGAGTAAATAACTGCAAAACCCATAATAGCCTAATATTAAACAACTAATTACAACCCCGTGCCCAGAATTTTAGACAAAAATTTCCAGAAAACATAAATAAGAATGAAAACTCTAAACATGAGACAATATATAGTGCAAAGGACATTCTTATAAAAACCCTAATGCTCAAGAGATACACAAGAATAATACACGACATATGCAACAGATGAATCAAAACTCTCCATAAAATGCTTGGTCAAAGGTGGCTTATCCTTATTAAAAAGTTTCAGTATAAATACTTCAAATCGCCCAAAGCCAAAATCTCCTTCTTCTTTGAGTTTCTATCATTTATAGCAATTTACAAAATAACTTCCCTCTCTTGGACTTGTGTCCAAGTGGAAATTTCAGTTTTATTCAAGAAATTACCCCTCTCTTTGCCTTGTGGCCAAGTGGTAGTTTTAGTTTTATTCAAGAAAATACCCCTCATGTTCTTGACCTTCCAAATTATATAAATTGTCCTTTTACATATCTGTCCCTTTTCTCCAAGAGGACTTTATTATGTTTAACTTTACATTATATTTGGTGCCACCTCTTTCCCTGTTTGACCATTTGATACATGCTTGATGAGAATGTCCAAATGAATAATAAGAAAATAATTTGTTTTCCTTTGGAGTAATAATGAGTATAACTCCTTTGACTTAGGTTTGTTGATAGGCATGTATAACTTATGTGTGATCCCATGCTCAATCTTTTTTCTATAGGTTTTCATCACTTATAATTTTGTCTCCACATTTAATCATTGTTCATGTGTCGATACTTACCCTTTTATTCTTGTTAAATCTACGTCCATTTAAATGCTCTCTTTTCTCGTCATTGCCCCATGAGTATGAATTTGTAGATAACATTTGTGAAGCCACTACTGTATGTTGTTGGGTCCTCCTGGCATGCCTCCTTTCCATGATGTTAGGCATTTATGTTTATGTTATTATTTCTCTCATACATAATGTCTTTGGATTAAAATGTATAATCTAATTTTAAATGTCGATAACATCACTTAATGAACTTTACAAACCTATGACTTTCCCATCCAACCTTTGATTGGTGAATTTTGTTTTGTAGTGTGTAAAGAAGAGGATATGATTTAGAATATATGGTTGTGTGCTTAACTTTAGGTACAACTTTGCCTCTTTTATAACTTGTGATGTTTTCATTGTCTTGTATGCATGAGGGACCTTGAATGTGTGTTTTCATCCTTGCAACCCTCATAATTTATTTCCAATAGCTGCGTTGCAATCTCCAAAAATATATAAACATATTTTTTCGGGAGTCCAAATGTTAACTTGGCTAGTACCAAAAGTATGTGCAACAACATTTTAAAAATAAAATTCTAGAACCATATAAAATGAAGTTCTACCCAAATGGGATTATGTCATCTCATCATGTGTCTTTTTTGTGTAGGATTTCAAGATGCTATCTAAAACAATTGTGATCCTTAACCCATTGAAATATTTTAATCCATGAAAAATGCCAACTATCATCTGGAACACCTAGCATTCAATAATTGGTGAAAACACTGATTGTTTAAAAAAAACAATTCTAAGCTAACCAATGGTGCACAAATGACTTAATAAGCATGGGAGAAGTTGTTATTTCCTCAACATATGTCAGATCCATTCAAATCCAAGGGACGGAAGAGTGGAAATTTTATGATACATGGAATGTCATGAATGAAAAATCAATGAATAAAATAAATTCCAAATATTAGTATGAGGTAGAAAATTGAGCATGCATTCAATGAAAAAAATCTAGTCATCATCTAGAAATGATTCATCAATCTCAAAAGGACAAGGTCTAAAGAAAAATAGAGCATAATTTTGAAAAGGTTGGATTTCAAAATTTAACCTTGCCCGCCCCCTCGAAGTTAGTAGACTTGGGGGAAGTTGAATCCACAACAAGATGATAATCCATATGTATGTGCATCCAAATAGCCATACAACAAATTTGAAACCAATATACTGCACACACACACCATGCTTGGGAAAGGTCTTCAACATGAAACAATGCCTCATACAACATGAGGGGTAACATACATAGATAAGTTGAATGTGAATTTTCCCTAAGTTTGCTTGGAGACATTTATTTATTTTTGTTTGACTCCATAAACAAGAATAAAGATCTATTCTTATATGTGGCTCTCATTAGATTCACAAGGAATTTATGTCCCCAAGTAATCCCAATGTTAATAAGTTCTCAGAGGAAGTTAGACCATTTCTATAATTAGAAGGGATTGTTCAAATTCTATGGTCCTTATAAAGGGAAGAGAGGGGTAAAGTTTATTTAAGTTTTAAGTTTTAAGTCACGTTCTTTTCAAAGCACTTGATATGCCATAAACAAGTGAAGCCTTGACTCCCCCTAAATATATCTAGGGTTAAAAGAACATGAACAATTTAGACTATTTTGGAGGAGGTTAGGCACTTTTGGGAAAATATCTCAAATGACTCCTAACAATGATGTCGATGAAGGCCACATGGATAGTCCAAATTATTTCCAAATTCCTTTGGTAACTTTTCTCCAAAGTATCTCATTACACCCCTAATGATTGTTGGGATCCAACCACATAGACAAATCTCATACATTTTAAGGACTTGGAGGTACTCACTCACAAAATCCTCCTCAAAGCTCCTAACAATGGAACAGATCAATTCATATCTACATCATATGTTTCATTATGGGCCCATTCAAGATTTTGCTTGGAGATTCTATGGGGTGCAGTGAAAAATAGAATTAGAACACATGGAATCATTTTATAGGCTCATAAGTCAATTTCAAAGATAATATAACTTTAATAAGGGTCATTTGTATTTAATCTTAGATCACCAAAACTAAAAACTGAACGTTCCATGGATTCACATTATAAGGCTTTGTTTCTCCAACTTAATTATCACTATATTTCAATGAGGTAAGAGCTCTGAATTTATTTCTTAATACCAACATTACTATATCTTGATAGTGTGGTCATAAAGGCACAATATCAATGGAACACTATGATCTTACAGTTGAAAACTTGTTTTTTTTTTCTTAAATTGTCACGTAATTTTTCTCACCACCTTTTTGAGTTATTTTGAGTCAATTGCATTCAGTTGTTGATTGTCTACAATAAAAATGCCTCAAAGGAAGAAATATCAACCCCTTTAGCTCTTGTATCTACTTCAAATACCTCCCAAATCCTCTTAGTGCGCATCATCACCTATTTCAGAGAACTCAAAATAGTTTTTAGATATTCTTTATCATATCATTGACTCAATATTGAGTTTAGAGAAGGCACACAAATCATGGAATATTCAAAGCCAATACATATTGAATTAATATGGTTTATCCAAGGCCATCATGACCTATGTGTATTCATTCCCTAAGTTCATCATCCTATGTGCCAACTATTATGATCCCCATCAAAGAGTCATTTTAACTATTGAAAAGACCTAGGTCATTTTCCCTATTTTTTCTTAGACTATAAAAGAGATGTGTCCATCTAAAGGAATTGTTATTGTATAGATCACAACCAAGATCAATAAGTGTTAGAAAATTGGGCGTGCTTGTTTAACCATAGGCAATATAGCAATATTGTCACCCAACCATATGCACGAATGCCACCCCCGAGCACCTTGACCTTGACAGAGAGAAGAATTATGGTAGAAAATCAATAGCCAACCAAGGCTAATGCACCAAGCAAAGATAACCAAGACTGATCAAAAAGTCCATCCCAGAAAGACCGAAATTACAGGTTGCAGTAACTGCAACTGCAATTGCTCCCCAGACTTGCGCACTACTGGATCTCTGTAGTTGAGACTTATGAGTATCAAATGAGCTCCGACGCCTTATATACTTCTCTTTCTAGGTTGTCTGGCCCGACTTCTCTTTTTGGAGGCTAAAGACTCAATATAAAATTTCTCTTCAGCTGACTTTACTTCTAGGGTTATGTCCAAGTCTTTTAGGGTTCTTCTTGCTTCCTGGAATATTCTAATATCATCAAAGGTCACATGTGGAGGTTAATACCTCCCGCAGCTACTATAATATCAACACTCTCTCCTAGCTAGGGAGGTATAAAAGGAAATGATCTTGAGCATAAGAAAACCATTCAACTGGTAGCATCATCATAGTCACACATACTATCTCATGATCAAATCACAAGCACCATCAACATTATCCAACTTGATAATCTCCATGACAATCAATACAATGTCATCTGATAGAACACAACTGTGTCTATCCATAGTAGTACATAACTACTATCCAATGGTACACAACCATACCAAGTAGCACACGACTACTAACCAATGACACATAGTCACAATCAGTGGAACACATCCAACATAGTAATATACAACTACTATCCAGAGACATACAGTCTCTACAAAAATCATATCATCTGATATCAACATGCATAAACAATATCATGATACATGTTGAGTCATCTGGGCCATTCTTCCACTCACATCTGTGAGATCTAGAAGAGAATCTACCCTCATATAGTAAAAGCATCAACCATGGGATATCTCAACTATTCTTCCCAAGCATGGAAGAATAATTGTCCCTGATTTCTGAGCCTGGACCATTCGTCCAGCACTAAACATAGTGCAACCTGGATAAAATGAGTCTTCCCTAGGGAATGTCTATCCCTGATTGATGAACCTGGACCATTCACCTAACTGGGACATTCCTCTGGCACTAAACATAGTGCAACCTGGAGAGAATGAGTCTTCCCTAGGGAATGACTGTCCAGACCATTTACTAAGGAAATGACTGTCCTACACCAACCTCCAAAATGGAGCATTCTTTGAAACTACTTACAACTGTGAACTTCGAAAGAATGACTGCCCGACAAGGTGAACCATTCTACTTGACCACTACTGAGAGTGACTGCCAAGAAGAATGACTTCCCTAGACCATTCCCCCACACTATCCACAAGGGGAATCACTGTCTATGGTACATCAACAATCTATCAGACCATTTTCATTATGAAAATGACTATCCGATCTGGACCATTTTTTGAACTGGAAAAATGCTCGTCTGTCAGAAAATCTCAAACCACTTTCCAAACTGGAAAGGAACTGCCCATCTTGTACCATTTTCCAAAATAGAAAATGACTGTCCGTAGATTAATGATATATCAGTTCTCCCTCCCAACCTGGAGATCCATCTCTTCCCTTTCAGCTCAGGGAGTTATCTCCACTATCCCCAACTTGTCTCGTAAGTATGCAAACTTTATCCTGGACAAAGGGTTTGTCAAAATGTCTGTTGTCTACTCATCTGTGGAGATATATTGGAGCTTCACTTCTCCTTCCTGAACTTTATCTCGATAAAAGTAGTATTTGATCTCAATGTATTTCGACCTCTCATGAAACATTGGGTGTTTGGATAGCCTTATACAACTCTGATTGTCACAACATATTATGGTCGAATATGGAACCTAATCAAATAATCCAAAAATCAGCTTTCTCAGCCATACTGCTTCTATACATGCCTCACATGTTGCGATATATTCTGCTTCTATTGTGTTGAGTGTGATAGAATTTTGTTTCCTACTTCCCCAAGATATCATAGCATAGCCCAAGCTGAAACACATCCCTGAAGTACTCCTTCTATCTTCTGCACTCCCTGCCCAATCTGAATCTGTGAATCCATGAAGTTGTATATCACTGGATGAGGTATATATTAAACCATATTTTAGAGTCCCACAAATATATCTTAGAATATGCTTTGCAACTATCGAATGCTGATGTCTGGGTTCCACCTGGAACTAGCTTATGGTGTTTACAACAAAGAAAATATCTAGTTGAGTATTCACTAAATATATTAATGACCCAATCAATTGCCGATATAGGGACGAGTATACTGGATCAGAGTCTGAGTCTCTTTCTTTCCTTATATCTGTGGTCATAGGAGTGTCCATGGATTTGCAATCCATCATTCCAAAATTATGAAGAATCTTCACTGCATAATTTCCTTGTCCAAGGAATACTTCACCATGCTTTTGCTAGGCTTCTAGTCCCAAGTAATAATGCATGAGACTGAGGTCTTTCATATCGAACTCAAAAGCTAGTTCCTTATTAAACTAGGTGATGAGAGACTCTTCACCTATCAAGAATAAATTGTTGACATATAGCAGTAGAATCACGGGTGCATTATTCACGACTTTGTAGTAGAGATTTGGATCTGCATGACTCTTGGAGAAACCAAGTCTTATTAAGTAGTTGTCTATTCTGGCATACCAAGATCTTGGAGCTTGCTTGAGTCCATACATATTTTTATTTTATTGGCAAACATGAGTGTATCTGGAATGTACTTCAAATCCTTGAGTTTGTTCAATGTATAATTCTTTTTCGATTGCTCCATTGAGAAAATTTGTCTTTACATCCATCTGATGTAAACTCCATCCCATGGAAGTAGCAAGAGACATAATGGCTCTAATAGAAGTATATCTGGCAACATGAGAAAATGTCTCATCATAATCTTCTCCCTCCTTCTGGGAGAACCCTCTAGCTAGGAGCCTTTCTTTGTATTTGTCCACGCTTCTGTCTGCTGCATGTTTGATCTTATAGACCCATTTTGAAGTTACTACTGTTTTTTCTTTAGGTCTAGGCACAATTTCCCATACATAATTTTCATGATGGACTGGTGTTCTTATATCAAGGATTCTTTCCATTGTTTCTTCTGAGATGCCTCTTCAAATGTGGTGGGTTCTTCATTTAGAAGCTTTGTCATACATGTTGCAAGAGAATCTTTTGGGATTTTTTCTTTCTCTGAAGGTGCCACTTGGGGCTTTAAGTGTTTTTACTTCTTGTAGAGTAACTTCAAGCCAAGATGGACGTTTCTTGGTTTTGGGTACAATGATTGATTCAATAGGTTCACATGGTTGCATCAGATGATCAAGTTGTTTTGTTTCTTCATTCTGACTTTCTGGAAGACATGTGCTTTCTTCTTTAGGCTCTTCATACTCTTTTTCTTCTATAGTTTCTTCTATGAATTTCTTGAAATCCATCTTTTCATTGAAGGTTATGTCTATGTTTAATTCAACCTTATGTTGTTCTGGGATATATATTTTGTAGGCTTTGGATGATTCATTGTATCCCACAAATATGCCCTTCTTTCATGAGGGTTCTAATTTCTTCCTTTTATCCTTGGGGATGTGAATGTAAAAAGGGAATCCAAATATTCTTAAGTGTTCCAAATTAGGTTTCTTTCCTCAGAAGGCTTCTTCTGGAGTCATATCCTTCAATATGCAGTCGAGACTTCTATTCTGAACATATATTGTTGTCATGGATGCTTCTCCCCACAGATACATAGATAAACCTTGATTGTTCATTAGTGCCTTCACAATTTCTTTAATAGATATGTTCTTCCTTTCTTCTACACCATTTTGTTGAGGATTGTGAGGAGCAGTTAGCTCCCTCCTAACCCCTGCAAATTTGCAAAATGAAACAAATTCCTTGGATGTGTATTCTCCTCCATTATCTGTTCTCGAGGTCTTGACTTTCTTGTTTGTGAGGTTCTCTATCTTTTCTTTGAATTCTTGAAACTTGTTGAAAACTTCGTCCTTTGTCTTCAAGAGATATAATCAAGTATTTCTTGAGTAATCATATATGAAGATTACATAGTAAAGAGAACCTCCTAGAGATTTGACAAGAGAACATCCTTTGCAAATTCCTTTATGTGTAGATTGTAGTTCTGGTATTCCTTCAACCATCTTTTCGAGGAAAGGTAATGCTTGATAGTTGATATGATCATACCTTCTATGCCGAAGTTCATTGGGATTGACTTCATCATGTACAAGAGCTTCATCATTTCATTCTAGTAGTTTGTATAGTCTTCCTTCATGGGTTCCAATAACTCTAGCGTTCTCTAAGCTGGAGTCTCTAGACCAAGATAATACTTTTCCATCTACAAAGGCTATTATGTTTCCTTTGTCTTCTAGGAAAGATATGGATACAAGGTTCTTTTCTAAACCAGGTACATATAAGATATTTCTCAAATGAACATTGTTACTTGTTTTCAATTTGATGGAGGCTATACCAATTCCTTCGAATGGATAGGTGTTCTTATCTCCAAGTTCTACCTTGTAGGATGTCCTCTTTTCATTCAGATTAGAGAGTCTGAATTGATCTCCTGTCATATTCCTGGAAGATCCACTGTCAATTATCCACATGTCATCTTCAAGAGTTTCTGTGAGAGCTGAATAGTGTAGATGATCCATCTTTTCATTCATGATTTATGTTGACTGATAACTGGTCAAACTTTGAATTTGACCCAAAATATCAACCTTGACATTTTTTCCTTATGAGAGTGCCAAGAGGTGAGATGGACTAAGGCGCACTAGAATATCTACTCCTTGAGTAAGGTGTTCCATCATAAGGTGCTGGGCAAGAGTAGGGTTTTTGAATCAATTGATGCCTAGAAGTTGGAAATCATGGATATAATTCATCCTAAGCCAAGAGTGTCTCCTATCTAGTATATATAGGTTGTACCTATTATTAATTTCATTCATGATCACTTCTATGTTTTGTTGGAAATAAGATGTTCAAATATCAAGCTTACTTGGTTATTTTATTTTATATCATCAATGCAACTACTTTGAGCACTTAGGGTTAATGAAAGTAAATGATTTTAGAGTGGTCCCAACTTTGAAACTAAATGGACACTATTTGTTAGGATGCATGCTCAAAATGTGGGATTCAAAGGGTTTTCAGCTAAATCTATGTACATTGTTTTTGTATCATTTTGGGTGACCATCCACCTAGAATGCCTACAAAACATAGGAGGCTTTTGCAGTGCAATGAAGGCATGGAAATTGGATATTTTATACCTATTTCAAGATCACATTACTATCAAGGTTTATGGGGTTGTGGTTAAATCCTACAAATTTCCTATCTTATTGACTCCATGGATATTTGCCTTGGAATTTTCTAGGAAGATGTACAATGCGAATGATTTGCATTTTCCAGGGAAGCACTACAAATCCTATTTCACCAATCCTTTCAGTTTTTCCTATTATGTCACTCTAACACGAAATCATTGTTTGAGACGGATAAGGTTCTAGGATCATAAAATTTAAGAGTGGTTGATGTTTGGTCATGTGATCTTTATCACATTATCTCTAATAAATGAAATAAATTGAATTTTAGTAACTTATATATAGAAAACAAAGCTAGAATTGGAGAAACTAGACAAAACGTAGCTAGGAAGAAGTATTATTCACTCTAAATGAATAAACACAACATGTTGGAAAACCAATGGAGGAAAATTTACATGTTCAAAAGACTAGACCGAATGTGCCTGAATATTTGATTTTTTATAAGAAACTTGATGATTTCATCTTGGATCCTAAGGTCAAATTACCTTCCTTCCTATTACCAATAAATCTTGCACCCAATATCCAAAGTTCAAGGATCAAGTGCAAGGCTAAATGCAATTCAAGAGGGTTTCCATTGTCACCTCAGAAACCCTCTTCTCACTTTAAAATTACTAAATCTAGGACTAATAAGGTTCAAAAGTGATTGAAGAGTTTCTTTAGTAAAAAAAACATTAATGAGTTTTCAAAGTAGATTTTAAGGGTGATTGATGGGGAAATACTAGTGCCAAATATTCCTAAGGGCACATGGAGTCATAAAGAAGCAATGAGGGTTGATTATGGATGACTGATGAGAGTAACAATTGTTGTTATCACATGTAGAAAATGATTGGTGTTTTCAAATTTATTATGGCTAGAAATTAAAAAGCAAAGACCCTTCCAAAGGTGGGTTCTTATGAACATGCAATATGAATAAGAGGTGATTTATACCTAGTTGACAATTAATGAATTATCGTCCATAAAAATGACATTCTAGAAATCAATCAAGGAAGATATTAAACAACGATAAACATGAATAGAATGAATCTCATTCAAGATTCCTCCTCAAGTGACAAAAACATCGTTTCTCTTGAAACTCTTATTGCGGACACATTAACAAACATTCCATCCACATAAAACAACATAAAATGACGGATGGAGAGTATGAAACTCCATTAGTCACATAGCCAAGAAGTGTTAATGTTTTACTTATACAACTAACAATTACAATTCTTCTTTATTATTACAATCATTTAGCACATTAGTTGCATATATAAGATCATTGAAAGAGAGGAAATCACAGAAACAATAGAGACACAAATTATCCTGGCAAACCCTCATGGTGAAGAAAACCCAACAAAAATTCCTCAATATATATCGACCAAAGAGGCTGAGGGAGGGTTCTGTGGCTAGGGTTTCCCTAGCCGCATCCCTTGTCGCAGGCGCTTGGTTTTCTCGTGGGCGCTTCTCTTACTGTTGTCGCATTTCTCCTTTGCCTATTATTTCTCGAGCTTGGTTGATCCTCTAAAGTTCTCTTTTGCTGGTGGATCCGCCCTCCGTGAGAAGATCTAGTTTTAGTGGTTTTATTTTTCGCTGGTGCCCCCTCATTCCTTTCTTTCCTGCGACGGATCTGGTGAGCTACTTTTGGGTCTATTTGTGCAACCCTTGGCCTTGATGTGGATTCGTTTGCTCATTTTCCTCTCAAGTTTTGGTTCAAGCAGACCAGTCCGACATCTGTGTTGCTTTGCATTATGTCACGAAGGGCGGATCTAGAGTTTCCATGCTTCTCGAAATGATCTATATTGGGATTTGTCTTCTTGGTGGATCCCTCTCTCGGTGCTTTGGTGGCTAGGTTTTGGGTCTCTGGACTTGGTATCTGGAGCTTTGAGCAGTGGTTCTTGGGTTTTCTGCTTCTTTTCGGTGGTTGGGTCAGAGCTTTGAGGTCCATCTTTTGGGCGTGCAGTGTTGATTTATGCGGGTCCGCACTTTGAGGTCCTTACTTGGGTGTGCAGTTTCTGGCTATTTCCTTTAGATGCAGGATGTTTCCCAGTCTATCTTATAGTCCATGATTGGGGCGTGCTTTAAGCACCTTTAAAATGTAATTTGGTTATCTTTGGATGAATAAAAATACACTTTTTTTTTCGAGGAAAAAGAAATATAGATAGACTAGAAACAAAGCATAAGTTCCTCCTCTACTCCTTCACTAGGAAAGAATAGCGCACCACTTAACCAAGAGATAGACCAAAACCCTCCTTGACGTCACCCCTAGTTGAAACAACTTCTCCTCTAAGACTTGTGCACTTTTTCCTCTTGTTGCAGAGCTCATGAGTGAGAGTGCAAATGAGGTTCTAGCCTCCTTTATAAATAGTATTATGGCCTCCCTTAATTAGGTCTGGATCGACCTGTCACTTTACATTTTTAATTTACATTTAATTGTCAAGGAAAAAAAGGGCCGACTTTTACAAAGGCACAATAGGGCATAATTAATAAATATAATATAATAATATTATTCAACACTCCATCTTAGGTAGAATATTCTTCGAAGTTACAATATTTCAACACTCCCCCTTAACAAGAAGGGTATTCTACTGACAACATCAATAAAAACTGACTGGACTCAATACAACATCAAGAGGAGGAGACATCATCATTGACATCTGAAACACTATCTGTCATATCTATAGGTCATCGAAAGTTTTTCTGATCATCAACATCATTGGAAACTGAACATCATCATCATATGCAATGTGGAGCTAGAGTAACATCATCATCATCAACAACATTAATCTGGAACATCAACATCGTCAACATGAAGTTGGAACAGCAACATCATCGACAACATGAAGTTGGAACATCAACATCATTAGCACGAAGCTGGAACATCAACATCATCATCACGAAGCTGGAACATCAACATCAACAACACAAAGCTGGAACATCAACATCATCAACAACATGAAGTTGGAACATCAACATTAACGACACAAACATGGAACATCAATATCAACAACACAATGCTGGAACAACAACATCAACAACATGAAGTTGGAACCTCAACATCAATGGAAATAGAATGAGACATGAGCATCAACATCAGTAGAAACAACAACAACAACAACAAAAATTGTGGGAACTTCGATAGACCGTCCATCGAGACCTTACGGGATATGTCCGGGGATAGAAATCCCCTAGGATATAAATCCTAACTGAGCTTCCACATTGCTGACCACAACAAGTATATACATACATAGGCACTCCGACAGACTATCCATCCAGACCTCTCGGGACTTGTCCAGGGATGATCAATCCCCTAGGATATAAATCCTAACTACGCTGCCCAACCGATGGTCAAGATACCATAGTATCATCATCATCACTCCCCCTTTCGAGGGAAGTCCTATCAGACTACACCAAGCTTGTCTTGGAGGTACTCAAACTTCACACAAGACAAAGGCTTAGTCAACACATATGCTACATGCTCATCTGTGCCAACATATTGGAGCTTCGCAACTTCGTTCTGTACCATGTCACAAATTTAGTGGTACTGGATCTCAATGTGCTTCGTTTTATCGTGGAAGACTGGGTTCTCTGTCATCTTTATGAAACTTTAGTTATCACAAAAGATCATAGTAGCATCCATCTCTAAGTCAAAATAGACACGTCAACAACTTCCGAAGCCATATCGCTTCACAACTAGCGGAGCATGCTACAATGTACTCCACTTCTGTCGTACTAAGAGAAATACTGGATTTCTTCCTGCTTTTCCGCAAAGTGATGGCTGAGCCCAAACTGAAACAACATCCTGAAGTGTTTTTTCTGTCCTTAAGGTATCTCATCATATGTTTTGCAGCTACAAGGCGAACACGTCTGGGCTCCACTAGATACTAACTCAAGGTGTTCATATCAAAGCATATATTTGGTCTAGTATTCATCAGATACATCAACGAACCAATCATTTGTCTGTATATAGTAACATCAACTATTTATCATGAAGTATCAACCAATAACTTTAGATTCATCTCCATAGGATTGGACATGGTTCTACATTCCATCATGTCGAATCTCTTCAGAATTTCCACAACATACTTTCCTTAATTAAGGAAGATATATTTTAGGCTTTTCCATACTTCAAGACCTAATAAATAGTGTATTGGGCCTAGGTCCTTCATTTCAAATTCAACATCAAGCTTCTTCTTACAATTTGTGATGAGATTTTCTTCATTTGTCAAGAATAAGTCATCCACATATAGCAACAATATAACTGGTCCATCATTCTCAATCTTGAAGTAAAGGTTGGGATCAAATTTACCCTTGGTAAAGACCGATCTCATAAAAAAACTATCAATCCTACCATACCAAACTCTTGGAGCTTTCTTCAACTTGCAGACATGAGTCTTCCTGTCCTGTACTTCGAAACCAAATTTTCACATCACATTGTACCAATCTGGTACACTTTCTCAACTGTAACTCAATGTGCATAATCATGTGTTGGTTTTATGTGCTTTCTGCAAAGCACTATCTGTCTCACTGCCTAATAGTATGTCCCTTATTCTCTCTGCAACTTGTTCCTTCTAGAACCGAGACTCTGCACCTGCAACTTCTTTTTCTGAAACTGAGAATGACTGCTCCATTCTCATTGTAGCTGCTGAACTCTGAGAATAGCTCCTCTACTCCATCACGATGACAGATTCATTTTCTCCCTTTGAATCTCATACTGCATCGACTTCTTTTAATGGATCATGGTTGTTTTATATATACTTTTTTTGATCACTGGAGAAAGCATCTCTTCATAGTCTTCTCCCTCTTGTTGGGAGAATCCTCTGAACACAAATTAGGCTTTGTACATATTTATATTGGTATCTACAACATGCTTGATCTATTAGATCAATCTTGGAAGTCACCACGCTTCCCTTCTGGTCTCAAGGAAAAAACCGTATCACATTCCTTTTGACTGGCTTCCTCCTCTGTCACTGAAACAAAGGAATCTTCCTAGGAGATTTGACATCTCCTAGAAGCCTCTGAAGCTATGATCTAGTCTTATCAACGCATGGCATATGTCTATCGGTCCTAGAAGAGGTCCCTTTTTCCCATCTGATCCTCTCTGAGATTGGGCTCACTCTTGAGCATTCATACTCCCTCTGAAGCTTGACTCACTCTGAGTCTATATAATCCTCAGAGCCATTTTCTCCCTCTGATATGGCTCATCAATGCTATATGGATTTTCATCCTGCAAAGTGTCATGGGACCATGCTAGTCTCTTCCTGGTTACTGCATTGATTATGGGTAGGCCCTTCTGGCTCTACTAACTCTTTATTATGATTTGAAGAGTGATCAACTACACTAGAGGGATTTTTTCTGTCATCTTTGGAGCCTTATTCTCCTCATGATTTGTCTCCATATGAGATGTTCTATCTCTAGAAAAAGTAGGTTCTTCGTATTCTTCTTCGGTACATGGATGTATATGGTCATGTATACAACTTGGATAGTTTGCTCTGTGTCTCATCTAATATGTTTCCTCTTGCAACCGTCACTATAGCTCCCTTAGGGTTATCACCTATGACCTGCCTGAAGCAAGAACAATAAGGGAGAAACAATAGACAAGAATAATACTCTTTATAATAATAATAAGCACAATAGAGAGAACAATCGTCACAATAGCTCCTTCAAAGCTATCATTTGTGACAAGCCTGAAACAAGGGTCAAAAGTAAGAAATATTATAATAAGAAATAAGAGCAACACTCTTCTAGTGTTGTGATCAATCATTTCTCCATGGTAACCTGGAAACAAAACAAGAATTTTTTCCTAGAGGATATGTTAGTTATATCTGGTAAATGATTACAATAAGAATTTATCTCAATAATTCTCACATGCTACCAAGTATAAAACTTTTCAAAGATTGCTATCTCAACTATAGTGTTTACTTGTAATGAGGCAGTTATCAAACTTGACATGTGCAAATTTGAATCTTATCAACTTAATCAATCAAACCTGGAACTTGAAGTCTTGTACTCAAGAATGAGTGTTGTTGTTTTTCTTTTGAGTCTCCTTCACTCAAGATGACAAGTATTTTCTTCAACCTGTCCTCTATACTAAAACAATATGCTATCTTGGTAGAAATCTGAGTTAGGGAATAAACTCTATAATCTCAACTTTAATCAATCTAATACTTTGGATTTAATTTTGACCAATGGTTAGTATGATAAATTCAATAGATCAAAATACAATTTAGATATTCATAATATCACAATAATTCCATAACAAGTAGAGACATATCAAAGTAATCAAACCTGAGGTGCATAGTTCCTCTGAATGTGCTAGATTTGAGATCCTTCTCGATCTATGATTGTTGCTTAGACAAAATATCCTTTCTCCTGCAAGTACATCGTTTAAATTAATGATACATTTTAAACATATACAAGTACATACCTCTGAAAATATCGACAGGTAGTAGCACCATTCGACAACAATGGTAATAAATCACAAACCTTTAAAATTTCAAAGGTGTTGCAACTTGTAATTTAAATGTAGTTGGAGATTTGCTAGGGTAAGTCACATTGAGACAATATAAATCAGTCCCAACACTTCAAAAAGAATTTCACTGCAACTGGTGCTGCAACTGGCCCGAAGGAACTAACACTGCAACTACAACTAATACTGCAACTGCAACTGATACTGCAACTGCAACTTAGGGTTTTATGAGGAAACCCTAATTTTCAAACTTCAAATTTTGAAATTATGATCTAGGGACTATATGCACCCTCCTAGGGTAATCTCCTAGATGTGGTTACTTCCCCCAACATCCTCCTTAAACAGGGAAAACATCACACTTAGGGTTTATGAAGAAACCCTAATTCTGCAATACTGAAAATTGGATTGTGGAACTGTGAGTTGGTCTCTTTCAGCCCTGCTTTGATACCATGTTAATTTTTTACTTATACAACTAGCAATTACAGTTCTTCTTTATTATTACAATCATTTAGCACATTAGTTGCATAAATAAGATCACTGAAAGAGAGGCAATCACAGAAACAATAGAGACACATTGATTATCCTGGGAAACCCTCACGGGGAAGAAAACCCAACAAAACTTCCTCAATATAGATATAACATAAAAAACGTAGAAGATCCTTCTCTACTCCTTCACTAGGAAAGATTAGCACACCACTTAACCAAGAGATACCAAGAGATAGACCAAAACCCTCCTTGACGTCACCCCCAGTTGCAACAACTTCTCCTCCAAGACTTGCACACGTTTTCCTCTTGTTGTAGAGTTCATGAGTGAAAGTGCAAATGAGGCGCTAGCCTCCTGTATAAATAGTAGTTTGGCCTCCCTTAATTACGTCTGGGATGACCTGTCACTTTACCTTTTTAATTTACATTTAATTGTCAAGGCACAAAAGGGCCGACTTTTATAAAGGCACAATAGGGCCTAATTAATAAATATAATATAATAATATTATTCAACACTCCCTCTTAGTTAGAATATTCTTCGAAGTTACAATATTTCAACATGAAGAAGATCTCTAGTACATGCCAAATCCACAAGAGTATTGTCTCTTCAAATCATCAACAACCATTACAATATGAGGAGCTCATCTTGTATAGGTGAAGAGATCAAAACCTCCTCTAATAAAACAATAATATTAAAAGTTAGATCCTATATCTAATTTTAATATTATTATTAGTTAGGGAGGATTAAACCAACAATATCTTCCAACTAACAATTAAAAAGTAAAAAACCCTAGAGCAATGAAATAATAAACAAATGGACTAGAGAATAAATATGCCACGTGTCCATCTCTAATGCAAAATGCCTCCATAGACTTGGGCATGTTGACCACATCAATCCCTCCATAGAATAACAAACTATAGAATCCAATAGTGTTCCCTCCAAGAATCCTCTAGAAATAACATCGAATGGTCCACATAAGGGATCCCTCCACTAGAATAATGATGAAACCTTGCTAAAGGTTGCTAACATGGCTAGGGTTTGATAAGGTGTTACAACCTTTGCTTCCACATGCGTGGAACAATAATAAAATATGGGGGATCTCCGTCAAAGGCCTCAAAACATGTGCAATATCAATAAAGTAATGGAGCCTTCCACTGGAATGCAGGGTCAAACCCTATATATATCCATAAATGCCTCAAGACAATGTGAATGAGTCCAATCACTTCCTCTCCAAGGCATAAATGGCTTGCTCCACGAGAAATTGGTCTACGAACAAGTGGCCAATGTCCATATAATTGTTATATCCATCATGCAATAGTCCAAAAAAACCTCAATATGTGTGCCCAAGGTGGTTGGATTCACTTATACCAACACCATATATGCCAAGAATAGAACAAGAAGTTTGGGAACTATCGCCAAGGCTCAACAAGCATGCCATAAATAACCATCCCATAGAAATATGTGCAACAGTGGTCCATAACCATGCTATGACCACCTCAAATAAGTGGGATGACCTCAATCTATGTCCTCAATAAATAGTGCACCCTAGAGATAAGTGCATGAGTGGTGACATATCCTCCAATATAATAATAATATAATAAAAACCATGTGAAAATACCACCACATCTCCAATACCATGAGCATGCAAGTGAATAAAACTAGAAAATAGTGCGTATAAGATCCCATCATGTCTCTACATGTGTGCCAAAAGATGCCAACAAGGGGAGCGCTCTACTCCATCTAGCAACCAACCAATCATAGAATGTCATGCCAATGTAAAATAGCCAATATCCACTAGGTTGCTCTCTAACCAAGCTAATGCATCATCAACCATACACAACTATATCCCCTTTGGAAGGCTAGATCATCATAATAATATGCATGACTAGAGCGCTCAACATGAACAACCAAGTACCACGGTGGATAATCAAATGATAAAGGTAATACACATCCTCTAACCAAGGTACACCAAAAATAACCCATTGGATGTGATCTCCAAGGTAAGCTTCTCTAAAGAAGGGGAAATAATAAGAAAACCATTGTGACAACCAACACTCCTCAAGACACCTCAGCACCCAATCGAAGGTGCTCAACTAAGTCACAAGGGAAGTGTCGAGGAAAGTGTGTGCACAAGTTAAGTCCTCCCTCAATACATCATAATACCCGATCAATAATATTGCATATGACTGTCTCATGTAAGGGGAAAATGTCAACTGATAGTCATTGGCATCCATGTATTTGATAAGAAAATATGGCTCCTATCAAGCACATGATAGGATAGGGGTTGGAAGCATGGAATCTGCCTCCAAATTCCAAGTAGGTTTTAGAGCAAATTTAGCACAATATTTAATTGTTGATAATTGTTAAGAGGTTGTACAAATCATTGCCACCCATGTACTTTGCATGGAAGGTGCCTCCAAATGCCAAGCAAGTTTTGGATAAAATTTAGCATAACATTTAATTGCTAATAGTTGTCAAGAGGGTGTACAAAAAATTGCCACATGTGTCCTTTCAACCTATCACTCATACAGAAAAGTCCAACATGATCCTATGCAACATAAGCATTCATATGGGAGATCATTGTAATACAATTATTGATTTGGTAAAAAAAGGAACATGCAACAACCTTTAAAGGCCCAACATCATCAAAGAAAATAAATATAGGAAAATCCAATGATCTTTCTAGGTGGCAATGGAACATTAGAATTACATCGAGAGTTAAGGCCAATGTTTCACAACATTTTCATTTGAAAGAAACACTTTAACTTCAAATAAAGGATCGTGACTATTATTATGCAATTTTTATAGTGCAAGGGAACATCAACAATGAATGCATTGAAAGTCAATCATGATGATTTCACCACTACCTCATCATGTAAAGAACTACGAAAGGAAGAAGAGAAGTAGGGAGAAGGTACCAACAACTTTTTGGAGATATCTTCATATTGCAGGTCAAAGAACACCAAGAAAAATTATTGAGCACATATCCACAATGAATGACACGAGGGGATTCACCACTTTAGCAATAACCCTGTCTATTGAGTTCTTGTAATCCTTTTTTGTTGTATTCCATCCCTTTTCTTCTCCATATGTTTGATAGTTTCAATGTCATAATCATTGTAAAGCCTCTGGAACTTTGATACACAATCAAATAACATTAAGAAAAATTATTGAGCAAATGTCCACAATGAACGACACAAGGGGATTCACCACTTTGGTAATAAGCTTGTCTATTGAGTTCATGTAAACCATTTATGTTGTATTCCATCACTTTTATTTTCCATATCTTTGAAAGGTCATAATCATTATAAAGCCTTATCATCTTCGATAAACATTTTTCGCTCTACCCTTTGTAAATATGCACCTAAGTCATTCAAGAAACTTTTCAAAAGTATCAGAGTTTTTTTATGAAGAATTTTGATATACATCACCCACCATCAGTAAAAGGGAGATGTTTTTTCATGTATGATTGTCTTCTATGAGATATCTTTTAAATTAATGGACTCATGATTAATGCTTACTAGATTTTTAAAAATAAAATCTACTAAATGGATGAGATTTAGCATTTGTAATCTTAGAAATTTTAGATGGTGTTACTTTTTAAAATATTTTCTATCTCAACATTTGATTTTATATGTCTTGTGGTGTAGGATAAAGGTGCCTAGTGTATAAGGAACCTTCTATAATTGTTCTCAAGGGTTTATTAAATAATTATTATGCTCTCACTTCTTTAAAAAAAGACAATGATACCATGCTTAAGAAAGTATCTTAAGGAATTTAAGCGATACCCCCTTTGGCTAGACAATTTTTCCTTTGAGCCTATGGTGGGGAGGTATCAAACCTCTCCTGGATGCCCTGGATTCATATATTTTAGGAGAACATATTGAGGGACAACACATTTGTGGCTTGCTATTGTTTGTTTGTTTCATGCTTGTGCAAGTAAACCATCTCCACTAGAGGTTAGACATGCTCTTAGGTGTTCATTGATTGGTATGTATCTACTGCTTTGCTTGCTTTTGAAAATATGTTCCCTCACTCTTTTGGGAACCCATTTTATTACAACATGAACACCCTCCTCCTGTTGTGATTATTTCACTCTTTTCACATAATATGAAAAAACCCAAAAAACCATAAAGTGATAAAAAAAGGGAGGCGATGTAAAGAATTGTGATCTCTAATTAAATTGGATCATTTTCCTCTGAAAAATAGTAAATGTCTCCCTTGAATGAAGCATCTACATTGAGTCTTTACATTGTGGTTGAACCTTCAAACCATATATCAAAACCCCCTTCATTGTCACCATGGTCCTTGAGTTCTTAACACTTCCTAGTTGGTTACCCTTCTGAGCATAGGTGAAATATATCTTAGAGAATGCTTATCTTATGGAGTTAGTCTATCCATACTTTGTTTAGTTTTGATTGTTTCCCAGGGTCATGTTTATATTTGGTTTGACATGAGGGAAGTCTCAATTGAATATTTTTATCAACCATTCCTCGCGCATCATAGGCCCTATTAACCCCTAGCCTATGGATAACTAAGGAGATTGTGTCTCGAGGCCCACAGGTTCTAGACATGGAGTGTCGAGAGCTGGGCAACTTAAGCATAGTCTCAGAGGGCACCTCTTTTCTTGAATTATAGTACACATATCGCCAACAATAATGTCCATCACACTGGCCTGGTATTGAAGTGGCATTGGGTCTTACTCCATGAGGTTATGAGTCTGGGTATCATGGTATGTATCACTCTGATTTTTGAAGAACTTGAACATGTTGTATTGAATCCTTCTTCATTTCATGACGTTTTCTTGGAAATTATGCTCTCTCCCTTGTTTAAACCTGGGAGGGTGACACAATGCCCTAGTAAGTTGATTTCCCTTTATGATGGGTTTCTACTGGGTGGATCTTTGAAGATTCATCGTCTGTTCCTCCATACTTACCACTTTCCATCTTTATTCCTTCCATCTCCCCACATTTTGGGCATTGGGATTGAATACACTAGGAAGGGTTGTACCTTACCTCGTGGGAAGAAGGGGCTAAAGACCTGAAGGGTAAAAGTAGCTGGCAAGAGTTAAAAGACATTTTGAAACCTTCGAGATGCTTTGCCCAAGGATCCCTGAGAAAGCAATGAAAAGCTTCTCAGTAAGAAAATGGGACTCACAAGACAACATGAACACTCAAGGTATTAGTTGATGGATAGGAGGTCTCATCACGAGACGACATATTATGACCATGAAAATGTAGCGGTATGACATTACCACCTATCTGGTCACCAAGCCGGGGTAGTGGCTCTTGGTTGCATAGCCAAGAGAAAGGGGTCTCATCACGAGCCGACCTTCTCATTTCCATGAAATGTTTTGGGGATGGCACTGTCACTTATGGTCACTAATCCATGACAATGTCCCTCAACTATTCCCTTGTAGCACAAAAGAAAATATCAAAAGAAATAAAACTAAGAAAGAATAAATAGAAATGAATGGGCTAGGAAAAAATTGCATTCATGACGATGTGCAAATCCTCCACAAAGGCGCCCACAGGTAAGACTCTACATTTCCCTGTTATCATATGCACCCCATGCCCAAAGGTCTACCCCATGCCACTTCATACACTTACATGACTTGGATTGGGCTCCAACTATGAAACACCCTAAACTTAAGGGTGATTAACCCAATAGGGGGTTTTGATGCACATGTTAAAGTGGTTTGGTTATTGGATGTGATTTACTTGCTATGATACTTGTGACTCATGGACCCCTGGAGGGCGTACCTATTTGTCTTTGCAGGACCTTGCCCTGTGGACAAGTATCCATGAGGAGATGACCAATTCAGACCTTCATGAGGGCTTGAAGCCCAGGGATGGATGTGTTGAATTTTCAAGAATCTAGGTTAAGCATTAAGTTCATTTCATTTTAACATTTCACTTAACCATAAACAATAATGTTTCAACAACCAAGATCACAAGAAGAAACACCATTCACAAAAACAAAAGAAGTATCCTGGGAAACCCTTCTCAACAAGGGAAGAAAACCCAGCCAAATCCTTTGCTATATTCTTCAAGAGAAAGACCTTCACCACCAATAAGACTTAACACACAAGAGGGTTCTCAAACCCTAGAAGACTAGCGACCAAGAGAGGTGCGCACTTTTCCCAAGAGGATGTACTTGCTGAAATTTCCAAACTTGTGTGAAGGATGTGTTTCCACAATGGGGGATCTTCCTTTACTTATATTAGACTTGCCCTATCAAGAAAAGTGTCTATTGGCACAACAGGGCCGACCTCTCTAAGTCACATTATAATTAATATTAACCATATTAATTATCTTTTACATTTATTACTAATCAAATTAAGGTGGGGCCGACCTGTAACCTTTACATTACAATTAGGGTTACAGGCATGTCTGAATCTTGAACAATATAGAAAGGGATATGATACACCCACTAGTGCTCATCCACTAGGGGCATATCCATAGGGATGTCCATATCTCTGGCTCACTGCATTACACAAAAGAACCAGTTCTTCACACGTTCACCTGTACTCGTCCATAGGCACGCTCACTCAACAGATCTTCTTTCCCACTGCATCACATAAGAGACTCATCTGGAGTTTCTCATCAACTCTGCTGCTCAGAGGAGATTAATACATCATCTTCATTTCTGTTCTCACGACGATGCACCCGACACTTTGGGATTTCACACGTTCACCTTGTGCTCAACAACAGGCACGTCCAACTCAATAGATCGCCTTTCCCACAAGATAATCATTTGGAGTTCTTCTCAACTCTCTAAATGGAGGAGGTCATCTCTAAATTCCAACTCTATCTCAAATAGAAACCACATACCCTTCTTAATGGATTTATCTCAGGTTTGTAAGCTGGAGAAAGTCTCACATAGCTGCAATGATCCACATCTCACAGGTTTGTAAGATAGAGAATGTCTCACATAGATGCAATCATCAACACTCCCTCTCAGCTAGGGAGGCATTCTTCATCATGCCAAGTCTCACACGAATGTACTTTGAATTTTTTCTTGGCTGGAGTCATTAATACTCACTCTCAACTAGGGAGGCATTCTTCACCAAGTTAGTTTGGTGAAGATGTCTGCAATCTGCTCATGTGTAGGAAGGTATTGTATGTGTACGATTTTCCTCTGCATCATATCTCTGATATAAGGATATTTTATATCATCGTGTTTCGATCCATCAGGAAACACTGGGTTCTCAAGGAGATTTATACACAACTCTTGGTTATTATCATAGGATTCATCTCATGGTCAAGTAAATTTGTCAGAATCTTGTGAAGCCACGTTTCTTTGCACACTCGATGCTATATACTCTGCCTCTATGGTACTCAAGGCCACATAATTTGTGTTTTCTGTTGCATTAGGAAACCATGGGAAACTTCACGATATAACATCAATCAGATGTTCTCTTTCGGTGCACTGTACTTTTTGCTCAATCTGAATCGGCATATCCTGCAAAATCAAGTTCACACTGGAATCATATCTCAGGCCATATCTAATTGTGCCTCGTATATATCTCAATACATGTTTTGTTGATGTTTAATGACTAAGAACATTCACTACATGGCATGAATCAAGTCTAGTGTTAACCATATACATCAATGATCCAATCAGTTGTGGATCAGTCTCATTTGAATCATCATCAATCTTCTTCTTTAAATCCATCACGATGGATTTTTCATTCTTTCACACTGAACTTCTTTAATATTTTCACTGTGTATTTTCCTTGACTCAGGGAAATCTCATCGATCCTCTGTCATACTTCTTATCCAAAGAAGTAGTGCATCATACTCAGATTCTTCATCTCGAATTCAGAAGTAAAGGATTACTTGTATCCAACAACAAGTCTTTTTGTGTAAGTCATCAAAATCAGGCTCTCGTCGCTATCACTGTAATGATATAGGTTTGGATCAACAACACTCTTGTTGAAATCCAAACTCATAAAAAAATTGTCTATCTGATATAGTTTCCAACTCATGGATGGTAGTGCAGATGGAATTGTATCGGGTTTACTGGATCAAGTGTCTCATCATAGACAAATCCCTCTGTTTGTGAAACCTATGGCTATAGATCTTGTTTTGTATTTCTCGACACTTCCATCAGCTGCATGCTTGATCTTATAGATCCACTTGGAAGTTACCACAGACTTCCCTTCTGGTCCCTGAATAATATCTTATGCATCATTCTTTAATATATATTAGTATTCTTCTATTATGGTATCTTTCCATACATGTTCTCCTATTGATTCTCTAAGACAAGGAGGCTCAACATCAATGAAGTGGCTCATGACTGAAGGATAGCTCGAAAATCTCTTTTTCTTTCTCGAGATGTGTCTTGAGAGGCTTGTATGTTTCTCTGCCTCTTGCAGAGTGAGTCTAGGTAGGCGTTTTTATGCCCTACTGCAATATCTATGAACATATCAAATGGATCAACATGAATAATGTCTGTCTCCCTCTGAACTGCTGAAGGGGGAGAAGGTATTTTCTTACTGTTAATCTCCATCTGAGATTCTTTGGATCTTTGAAAGACTATCTCTTCTTTAAGGACACCGTATCTGCTTGTCTCAATCTGTCTTTGACCAAGGATGTCGATCTAGAATGTCTTTGAAGATTCATTGTATCCTTTCTTTCTAAAGGATCTAGCTTGGATTTCTTCTCTTTGGGTAAATGAAAATACACTGGGCAGCTAAATAACCTAAAGTGTTCAATCTCAGGATTCATTCCAGTAAAGACTTCTTCGGGAGTCATATTTTTCAAAGTCTGGTGAAGACTCTTGTTCTGAACATATAATGTGTCATGCATGCTTATGCCCATAGAATCATAGAAGGATTTTGATCATGTGTTATTGCATTGGTTGCCCCAATGATGTTTCTATTCTTCCTCTTTCTCAAATAGTTTCGACTCTCTTTGAGTCAAGTGGCTCCCTCTGAAGGATAAACATCTTTCTTTGATCTTAACCTGTCTGGAACAAGAAAACAAGAGGAACCAAAAAAAGAATATATCCTAAAGGAGAATAATGAGTGCATCTCTATAATTAAAACATTTTAAGGATTGTTTTCATAGCTACAACACCTACTTGTAATGTAGAAAACTTTAGAAATATAGGTTAGAGGAATGATAATTATAACAATCAAACCTTGAGTCTTCACTTTGAGTGTGTTGTTCCTCTTAATGCACTGAGAGCCCTCTGGATCCATGACTTTAGGAAAAGGTTCCTTCCCCCTGCAATTTCCCTCATGACAACGATACAAATAATATATATACAAGTGCATACCTGAGGGTGTTGATATGATTTCTTCAATGGCTCCTGGTTGATCTTTGTCCTCTTGACATATTCATAAAGGAGGTATGTCATAGTGACACCTTTTTGTATCACCCAAAATAAGTCTTCCTTTGAAGTCTTGTCTTTCAGGAACTTGAAGTTGCTTGATCCATCAAGCTTATCTTTCATCATAGTTTTGTTCATCATAATTTTAGATTCTTCACAACCCTTTGTCAACTGGGGTAGAAAACCTAATGACTAGGCTAAGCTATCAATAAGTTAGGTTAAGCATGAAGTTCATTCCATTTTAACATTTCACTTAACCATAAACAATAATGTTGCATCAACCAAGATCACACGAAGAAACACCATGCACAAGAACACAAGAAGTATCCTAGGAAACCCTTCTCAACAAGAGAAGAAAACCCAACCAAATCATTTGCTATATTCTTCAAGATAAATACCTTCACCACCAATAATACCTAGCACACAAGAGGGTGCTTAAAACCTAGAAGACTAGCGCCCAAGAGAGGTGCGCACTTTTCCCAAGAGGATGTATTTACTGAAATTTCCAAACTTGTGTGAAGGATGTGTTTCCACAATGGGGAATATTCCTTTACTTATATTAGACTTGTCCTATCAACATAAGTGTCTATTGGCACAAGAGGGCCGACCTCTCTAAGTCACATTATAATTAATATTAACCAGATTAATTATCTTTTACATTTATTACTAATCACATTAAGGTGGGGCCTGTTATCCCCGATATCTAGGGATAACTAGGAGATCATGTCTCGAGGCCCACATGGTCCTAGAAATGGAGTACCGAGAGCAGGAGCGACTTGAGCATGGCCCTGGAGGGCCCATATTTCTTCTTCTAAGCCAGCTTTGTCCTGTCAGCAGTACCAGCTTCCATCACTACCGGCCTGCGCTTGCATCAGAGAGGGCTCTTGCTCCATGACGTAATTGGTCTGAGGTATCATGGTATGTGTCGTATTTGATCGTTATAACCTTCTTATGTATGCATTAGGTTCCTTTCATTTCGGATGACTGCTTGGATCTTACACTAATCCTCTT
>JZKD02S1827870.1:614522-625298 GCA_000966675.3 Picea glauca | reverse complement strand
AGCTGAGTCACTTTATTGCATGGGTAGAAAGTCATGGAAGTGATGGAGTGGGGGGGGATGAAGTTTTGATTGTAGTGGCTATATGAATGATATTCTGGTAAAGGTTATTGGATTTCAAAGATAACCACGTAAGAAAATGAGATTCTATGAACTTCAACATGCTTTCATTATTGAGCTTAGAGGAAGTAAATGCATAGGCATACCATGATGATGGTGAATGGGCATGATGAACCTTAGGTATTCTGGAAGGATTCTTCAACAACCATGGCATAGATGATGTAGCAATAGGGAATGTGATGATGCCACTTGACTTCTGGAACACTAGTCTTCACTTTGGTCTCCAATTCATCTTTAAATCAATTTGTCCCTTATCTTGTTATTGATCCATATGAATAGAAACAATGTGACTGATAGTCATGGCCTAGTGTTGCAACTTCTATGTGAAAATGGAAAGAGAGAATGAAATGGAAGATTGTAAAAATGGAAAGGGAATGTGAAATAGGAGTGGAAAAAATGAACACGGGGCTGCAAATGAAGTTGTAACCAAGGGGAAAATGGAAATATGTAGATGAAAGAAGGGCTCCAAATGGAGTAGCAGTTTAAGGGAAATGTGGAAACAAGGCTGAAAATGGAGTTGCATCCAAGGGGAAAATGGAGTAGAGATGCAAATGGAGTAGCAACATTAAGGGAAATGTGGAAACATGGTTGCAAATGGAGTTGCGGACAAGGGGAAAATGGAGATGGGAAGATGAGAGAGCGCTTCAAATGGAGTAGCAACATTTAGTGGTAACATCCTTATTTTATACAAATAACCCCTCATTTCTTAATATATCTTATTCACAAAAATCTGGTCTCAAGAATCACTTGTTTGTGAATTGGCTCCCTTGATCTTCCCGGGATCTGCAAAAAACTAGCACTTCTTTGCAATAAAACGTGAGATCATGGAAGAAGAGAGGTTTGTAGTCTCTCTTCATCCAATAAATATGAAAAAAATGACAAATAGTGCTAATAAAACAAATCCAAGGAAAGATACCAAAACACAATTCATTTTCTTTTTACCTGTTGAGGAGAGTGGTGGCCACCTAGACTGCCCAATAATATTTCATTGATAAATTTTTCATTTCTCGTCCGATTTGAGTGATTCCAAATCCATATGAAAAAATATTTAGAGGGATATCCCCAGTAGAAATGAGTTTTTAAAATTCCTCTAAACGATATGCCAAAATTTCTAAGGAACAACTTGCATGACAAAGATGTTTTTAAATTCCCCCATAGACTAGCAACCACTATTTTGATCATAACTTTTTCGTTAAAGGTAGGATTGAAATGATTCCAATTGGAGGTTAAATTGAATTTATTTATTAATATCTAATAGAAACAAGTTTTAATATGAATTTGATTTGTTGTACCAAAACCTCTGATGAACAAGCCTAAGAGACAAAGTATTTGTTATGCTGATTTAGGATAGGAAGTCACTAATTTGTGAATAAGTTTTTCATACAACATCCAAATCGAGTGATTCAAATTGCATATTAATCTATACTTGAAGGAATTCATCCATTATAAACTTGTTTTTAATACATTATGATATGATGTACTATATATACTTTTGAATAGTCAAGATGCAAATTTACCATGATGCATATTTTATGACCAACAATCAGTAATTTGGTCATAAAGTTTTCTTCTGAGATCCAAATTGAATGATTCCAATTGGGTTAGAAAATAGACTCCGAGGTATATTCCCCCTAAAACCAGGTTTAAAAAATTCTCAATTTTAGTCCCTCAAATTTTGACTGTCCTGACTCTGTTCATGAGCTTCCTTCTTTACATTCAGTCATTGTTTTGGCCATAAATTCTTTGTTTGAAATCCAATTTGAAAAATTCAAGATGCATTAGAAATTATATTCCAAGGGATATTTTGGATAGAAACAAGTTTAAAAAATGAGCCCGTATGACCTCCCAAAATCAGATTGTCCCGACTGTGTTTTCAATGATTTTATCATGCCAAAATGTCATAAGTGTCCAAAGAAAAAAAGATTTCTCCCAAATGATGATTTGGGTATGTGTAAGTTTTCATTTACATGTATTTCCTTATGTAAGACACTTCTACACCAAAAAGTGCAATCACCCCGATCCAATATTATGCATTATGATCTATGCAATGAATGTAAAGAATACACCCAAAATCGAAAGTAAAAGATGAATTAATCATGGAATCCAAAAACGTGGCAATGAAATCCTGACATAACCATCACGGGAACTCAAAAGAGGCCATGGAGTGTCCCATTATTGAAAATATAAGATAATGAAAGCTTGCCATAACCACCATGAAAAAAAAGTCCACGGAGTGTCTCATTATCCATGAAATAAATTCCACATTCTTATGAAATTGGGAATTTTTTTTGTATGATGAGGGCTTTGAAAAAATTCAAATGATGAATTCAACCATCATCAAATTATTTAAAAATATTCATAAGATCAAAGAAACTAAGTGTGGGTAGAGACAATCAATGGTGAAGAATCAAGGGTTGTGAAAGAGTCAGAAATGAAAAATGAGGATGGTTTTAGTAAATAAGAGGAAACAAATAATGGAAAGAGTAGGGGGAGGTTTAAAAGAGAGAAGGGGAGAAATAGGCAATGGAGGGAAGGAAAAATAAAAAGCTTCAAAAACCCAATATGTCATATAAGACTTAAAAAAATTTGACCACATACCTCGATAATGAAGGTTTCAATATCCCATTGAGCTCTTCTTCCAATGAGATCCTCATTCACCAATGCTTCTACATTGTTCCAAACTTTATGCAAAAGATATATTAGTACCATGGGTGGCTCCGATTGCATCACAAAAGGAAAGTTTTATTCTCTACTCATGCAAAAAACATACACGTTCTAAATTAAATGCAGCTAAAACCAATGCTAGATGTACTTTCACACCTTCCATAACCTCCCCGACAACGACGCCAAAATGTTGGGAAAATCAATTGCTTATGAAAACAATCAAATTCCAATCCATTAATTATCAATCCAGGGTGCGCCTATTTATTTCAAAGTTATGATGCAAAATATATGCAGGATACGATTTCCATTCTAACATTGGTCATCTAACATGCGCTGCAGTGATGTAAATCAAACCACTCTTACAAACATGAAAATAAATTCATATAGTGGGCAAAAAATAATAGCAAGCTTTGAAAAAGTAAATCACACCTCACAACAAGTGTTTATCAGTGAAACAATATACTCTATCTTACACCCCATGACATATCGGGAAAGTGTATCCATCTATTGCAAACAAATTGAAAAAAAAAGGTAAATCTTAACTTGTAGGAAATAAAGCACACCACTCTTACAGAAACTAAATAAACCACACTTGTTGAAATGAAAAGCAAGCTTGCAGAAATGAAATAAACCACACTTGCGGAATTTAAATCTAATCTAATTGACATAAAGTAAATTTAATCTACTTGACAGAAGGTAAATTGTTGAAAAGGAAAGGTTCACACACTTGCATAAATAAATCGAGCTAAAATATTTACTCCTCGATCACCATGTGGTCATAAGATAAAGTGTTTCCACTAATCTACACCATAAATGAATTAATTGAAATGCGGTAATTAAACACACTATGAAAAACAATAGAACTACCTGCTCTACACAACACTCTCGATAGTTATATCTAATTAAATAAATTATAGCATTTAAAATAAATCCACACTCACACATGACAACAAATTAAATAAAATAATTGACGAAAAAAATCAACCATAATAACAATGAGAAAGAAAGAAGAAGAAATTTCAAAAGGAATAAATCAAAACTAACTAAATTACATGCTACGAAAATCATGAAATGAGAGGAAAAAAATTGATAATGAATTACTCCATCATCATTTGGACAATGCTCTAAGAGTCCTCCCCCAAAATGAAGGAGACACTCTCTTTTATACACGAGTTTGTCTAAAATTAAAATAAAAAACAATAAATGTAGATCCACAATGTTCTCTTGTGGTTACAACAATTTTCTAATAAATAAAAACTAAAAACTAACTTATAAATGATTACAAGATCTTTGCTAATAATCCAAAACTAATCAATCAAATCTCATTAATGGTTCCAATATTCTCTCCTCATCTTAAGATGGTTGTTGTTGACTCAAATCCATGGCAAATTTCGATGCTTGAAGATAGATTTTCATGGATTTCCGAAATTGTCACACGGAGTAGCATCAACTGCGAGTAGCAACGAGTAGCAATGAGTAGAAACAAATAGTAAAATGATGATTTATCAAAATGTAATATCTAAGTGTTTGAGATCTTTTGAGGATATACTTATATTGACTTAATAATGCCTCATAAAAAAAATCTCAAGGACCCACTTCTTAGATCTTTAGTTATAGGAGTAGCAGTAATGATGATGCAGGAGTAGCAACAAACTAGAATAAAAACAACTAGGAGTTGAAACAAGGGAGTTGCGGCATTGTTCAGAGTTGCAGTACGTGAATTGAGACACTATTTAGAGTTGCAACAATAGTGCTTAGAGTTGCAACAATGTTCAAGAGTTGTAGCACGAGAGTTGTGACATTGTTCAGAGTTGCAACAAGAGTACTCAGAGTTTCAACAATGTTCCAGAGTTGCAACAAGAGTACTTGGAGTTGCAACAATGTTCCAGAGTTGCAACAATAGTGCTCGGAGTTGCAACAACTACATGGGAGTTGCAACAATAGCGTGGAAATTGCAACATCTGAGTTGCAACAGAGGGAACTGAAATACTTCGATAACACATCCTTCACAACAACCTGTCTAACACATCGTCTTTGCAGATTAACTCCAAGATAAATGAAAATATGATATTTCTCTAATGTTTAACCATAATTCATGTCAAATACTAAAGAAATGCAAATGGAAAATACCTTGGATCTAAATCTCGCATATAAGTATGAAAATGGGTTAATGAGCATTAACACAGGTTATGGGTGAGAAATATGGGATGAAAAGTAGGCGAAATAAGATATAAAAAGATGTCAATTCCAAGGCCCAACACTCCCAACCAAGATTATCTTGATCGTCGATCAACTCCAACTCCCATACAATCAAAACTAATCTAGACCGTTGATTTGATCCATTTCCCAAACCCTCGAAAATGAATCCTGGCCATTGATTTGCTCAACCTTCAAAACGATGGAAACCTTATAAATTTTAAATTTATCTCAACAAATCTAAGTCGATGATCTCGAGATCAAATATGATCTCAACCTTCGATTCACTAAACTCTTCCCAACATTATAACAACCATTAAAACATGAATTTCGACCTTGCTGGTCGAATCTAGCTTTGCAATTCTACAGATCCACTCCATTAAACCTCTAAAATAGATTCATTTAAACTTGAATTTTTTCCCACGAATTTGGGGATTTCTCTTTAATCTTTCACTTTTTCCCTCAATTTGTCATAGACAAAATTGTAACAGTGAATTTGTCAAAGGTCACACTAGTTCTTGGCCCATACAAGCCCGATGTTTGAGCCAAAATCTCTAATACCACTTTGTAACGTACCCAACATCCAACTGAGCAACATTACACGCAAAAAGTCATTAAATCATTAAGATTTACTGCTAATTAATTTCCTATAGCTTACCAACTACAGCTTACTCGTAGATTTAACCATTTGACTTGTACCATAGTTCTAAATGCATCTAACAACATATATTAAACTTGAATTCCACTGTTCAAGCAAACAACAAACACACAACATTCATAGAATCCATTTTCATAACATAATAACATAAGAACAAAACATAAACACTTATCTATTAGTAATTAACCAACTTGATGCATACAAAGGATGAACCTACCAGCCATAGGCATTGCTATTCATTTTATTTCAACAACAAGCCACCCCCGAGTTGAGGATATGAGTCCACAAAGAGATCAGACCCACTGACTATCCACTCTCCACACATAGCATCCTCAAAACCCAAGTTCCACTCCCACAACAATTCCAATCCTCCATCTCTCTCTTTTCCCCACAACCTGCACTACCCAAGGAATGCACCCCCTTCAATGCTCATAGTCCCTTAGGCTGTACCATTCACTTATCATGGCCCTTAGTGCACCCAATTCGACAAGAAATCTTAGCTGGGCACCCTTAGAAACTCTCAAATGCCCAAGGATTTTTCACAACAACCTTCACAAGGCTATTGAATCATTTACTCAACAAGAAAATGCACTATAGATTTATAGCCCATTTTACAGGAACACAATCCTCTTTCTCAACATAAAACACAACCAAACAATGGTTGCCTTGAAGTATTCCATATATGGTCCTCTTCCCATCCCTCTTCTCTTCCTTTGCTTCCCAAAAACTACATGTAAAAACTATTTTCCATAAAAAAACGTGACTATCCAAAAATTGCCCCCTTGGCCATACATATTTCCTCTCTTTGTTTACTTGCTTGACTTGACTTACGCTCTTCCCCAAGTTGATTGTAATAATTCCCATGCTCTCCAATAACTATGGGATGTGACTCCTCACACCCACCCTCTTACATGAGTTTAATGATTGGCTTTAGGAACACTTAACAACAAATAAAAGGTTTACCCAATAATAATAATAATAATAATTCAGGAATGTGGGTTGGATTAATACCCATGACTAATTCCCACTTGGACCCCTCTCTCTTGTGGAATCATATCCCCCCATCGTTCTTCATTCCTTTCGTATCACAACCAATGATTTCTATTTTTATTAATTATCTAATGCACATATTATACAATTCACCCCCCTACCTCATTAAATAAATATGGGTTGTTCTCCCCAACACATCGGTTCACCAACCTAATCCACATTTATACAATTACATTGTAATTCGCTAGGATAAAAAATGGGCATGCTACACTACCAATCCATTTCCTCCCTATCCCCCTCTCAAGATCCACAAATTAACTCATGTTGAAATGATCGAATGTCAATTTAAAGGCCTTTTTTTATAATTATGATGAAAAATATTCTCCCGGGCACAAATGTAAGGAGTAGAAACTTTCTATGGCCATTTCCAAGGACATTTCACAAGATGATGGTGATGCTCTCCCTCAAGAACCTCTTCCTCAGCTAGATGATGACATTCCTTCCTCTAACCAACCAGATGTGGAATCCCAAATCTCCATACATGCCTTGACTAGTATTTCATCTCCCAAAACCCTTCAATTAATTGGCTACATTAAGCATCATAAAGTCATTATCTTAATTGATAGTGATATCAACCATATATTTATTCATCGGAATTTTTTCCAAGAGACCCATTTCTATATCCATGTAGTGAACAAGTTTCAAATCATGATTTCTAATGGAGGTTCCATGAAATGTGGTGGTCATTGTGAAAATGTGCACCTTCAAATTGGAGATTATTATTTTAAATCCCACATTATTTCCATTGAAATGGGTCGTTGTGACATTGTTTTGGGTGCTGAATGGTTATGCACGCTAGGACCCATCACCATGGATTTCAAGGATTTATACATGAGATTCTAGTAGGCCGAGCATCGCTACACTTTACAGTGAATCACACTAGGTTCTATTGAGATCGTCGGCTCACACTGTATGGAAAAACTCCTTAAAATGGGCCATTATTGCATTATCACCTAGTGCCATTCTATTCAAGCCTTTAATACCCCTTCCCTATCCATTCATCTGGACATGTAGTTCATATTATCCAAACACCAATCAATTTTTTAAACCCCCCAAGGCCTCCCTCCCTCTTGTGGTGCACATGACCATTCTATTCCACTCATACCTGGTAGCTTTGCACCCAATGTTCACCCTTATTTCCATCCATTTTCTTAGAAAACTGAAATTGAAAAGATCGTTCAGAATTGTTAGCTGTGGGTTTCATCCACCCTAGTACCAATCCTTATTCCTCCCTTATTGTCATGGTACCCAAAAAAGAAGGCACTTGGTGCATGTGTCTTGATTTTTGTGCCATCAACAAAATCCCCATCAAGGATAAGTTTCCCATTCCAGTCATTGATGATCTTGTAGATGAACATAAAGGTGCTCAATTTTTTTTTATCAAACTTGATCTTCATTCAGGCTATCACCAAATTTTTATGAAAGAGGATGATATTCATAAAATTATTTTCCACACTCATGAAGGCCATTATGATTCTTGGTGATGCCCTTTGGCCTTTGTAATGTACCATCCACCTTCTAGAGTCTCACGAATCACATATTTCAACCCTTTCTACATCATTTTGTCCTTTTATTTTTTGATGACATCCTAATCTACATTAAAACTTGGCAGGCTCATGTTAGCCATGTTGATCATGCCTTACAACTCCTTTCTCATCATAAACTCTTCCTCAAGAGATCCAAATGTGAATTTGGTGTCTCTAAAGTTGAATAATTGGGCCATATTGTTAGTAAGGATGGTGTATGATTGGACCCAAAGAAAATTGAAGCAATGAAGTATTGGCCCTGTTCTATGACTCCTAAAAGATTACAAGGTTTTCTTGTTCTCATAGGGTACTATAGAAATTTCATCCAAAACTATGGTAAAATGTTTTCTCCACTCACTACCTTACTAAAGAAAAATTCTTTTTGTTGGAATGCAACCACAAATTAGGCCTTTTAGGATTTGAAAGATGCTATGTGTGCAACCAAAGTACTTTCTCTCCTTGACTTCACTGAGACTTTTGTTCTGGAATGTGATGCCCTAGGAAAAGGCATAGGTGTAGTTCGCATGAAAGAAGGAAAACCATTGACCTTTTCTAGTAAACAACTTTGTGAGAAACACTTGGGAAAATACACTTATGAAAAATAAATGTTTTCCATTTTGCACATTGTGGATATCTGAGATCCCTATTTGCTTGGACAATGTTTTTAGATTAAAATTGATTATCATAGCCTTAAACATTTTTTGGAGCAAATGATTTCATCTCTAAAACAACATAAATGTGTTACCAAATTTTAATATATGATTATGAGATAATTTATACAAAGGGTAAGGAGAATGTGGTACTTGATGCTCTCTATAGAAAACATGAAGAGGAAGGGTCCCTCTTTTCATTGTACTCCATTGTAGTTGATTCGGTGACTGACATTCACAATGGATGGTTCACTGATCCTAAGACTTCCATCTTGATCCAACACCTTTAGCATGATTCTAATGAATCTCTAGGCTACATTTGGCACAATGATGAATACACTATAAAGGGCGCATGTATTTGATTAATAAGTTCAATTTAAAATCAAATGTTCCATTTGAACTCCATGCATCACCGACAATTTTTCATTTTAGCTTTCATAAAATATATGAACAGATAAAACGTTCATTCTTTTGAGAAGGCATGAAGAAGGACATCTACACTTTTTTGGTTGAATGCAATCTCTGCCAATGAAACAAGGAATAAACAATGAAAATTCCAAGTGCACTACGACCTTGACCTATTCTGCCTGCTATATGGATATATATTTCTATATAATTCATAGTGCGGTTACCCAAATCTCACAATAAATATGTCATCATGGTTTTGGTTGATTGTCTTTACAAATATGTTTATTTTATTTTTGTGCCCTCCAACACCCATTTAAATGTTCCACGATTGCTCAATTCTTCATGGATAACATCTTTAAACTACATGGTATGCCAAAACCTATTGTCAAGGATTGTGACCCCACTTTCACTAATAAGTTTTGGCAAGAATTATTCAGGCTCCAAGGCACCCAATTGCATCTTAGTACTTCCTATCACCCTTAGATTGATGGTCAGACAAAAGTGGTCAACAAGTGTTTGAAAACATATTTGAGGTTCTTCACTTCAAAACGTCAATCTCAATGGGTTCTATGGTTACCCCTAGAAGAATGGTGGTATAATACAACTTATCATGGTGCCACTCACATGACCCCCTTTGAAGCAATCTATGGACAAAATCCCCCATCAATATTATCTTACCTACCAGGTGTCTGCAAGGTACAAGAGGTGGACAAAACCCTTACAACTTGGGCATACATTCTCTGCACTCTCAAAGATAATCTGGTCATGGCTCATAATAGGATGAAGCAACAGGCTGATCAACATCACTCTAAATTCCATTTTGAAGATGAGGATCAAGTGTTCTTTCCTCTACAACCATATAAGTAGACCACCATTAGAAGTTTTCTCCAAAGTTTTATGGCCCTTATAATATCCTCAAGTGTATTGAGCCAGTGGCTTACAGATGATCACTTACAAGCCACTCTTAGATCCATCTAGTGGTTCATGTCTCTTGCTTAGTTAAAGTGGTTGGATCCAATTAGCATGTTCAAACTAGTTTGCTTGAATTGGATGAGGAAGGTTCCATTTGGTTGCAACTGGAGGCTGCCTTTGAAAAAATAGAGTGTTGGGACTCTGCCAACACATGATCCAATAATTTCTAATATAATGGAAGGATACACAACCAGAGGATGCCACATGGGAACCAACAAACATTCCATAACACTTCCCACATCTCCATTCTTGAGGACAAGGTTTCTTTTTAAGGGGGAGGGAATGTTAGGGTCCTAACCTCCCTAACCCCCTAAGAATATAGATTATTATGTATGCATACCATCATTAGTAAATAAGGCCTATGTAGTAGTGTGAACACAATTATTGTAAAAAGGCTTACTAGAACGTTCCGCCTACTATAAAGTTCCTTCTCTAGAATGTTCTTATGGGATATAAAATACTATATAAAGATGTATAAGCATTGTAAAATATGTCTTAGAAAATCTTTTGTAATATGAGCTGTGCTCTATTGGAG
>JZKD02S1827870.1:584696-603864 GCA_000966675.3 Picea glauca | reverse complement strand
ACCATCAATATGGTGAGGATACAATGCTCATAAGTAATGTCGATTCCACCTCCAACATAGCTTGTCAACAAGTGAAACTAGTTTCCAGTGGCAACCATAAGTTAACCTACCACATGTTGAAAACACAAATACGTGAGAGAAACAAGTGCAACCACATATCCCATAATGGTCATGGTACTGACCGAGAGGAAAAAATCACATTTCGTGGCCTAGAGCCAACACCATGCACCGCTAGCAATGAAAACCAACAAACACTTTCTATGCATGCTTGTCTGGGGAAGAAAGATGCAAAACAGATCTATATGAAACAAATTAAAGACACTCCTTCCATTGCATGTATGATTTGCGATCAATTGAATTTCACAAAAAACACCAAGTCTTTCACCCCTGATTTGGAAGCAGAATACCTTGGCTTGACACTAAATGATATAACATTTTCCAGTGACAATATTTGTCTTCCATGCAAACGATCACTTGAAAATGGAAAACTGCCACACTTTGCAACTCCTAACCAAATAAGATGTAATACACCACTACCGGATGTAAGTACACTTACAAAACTTGAAGATAGGCTTGTGTCTCTGCGAATTGCATTTTCACAAATCAGACCCTGAGGCTATAAACGACCCCAAATGGGCGTAACAAGATCAATTGTTAATGTGCCTATCCAACTAGATGTTGTACAAAAATCCTTGCCACAATTCATTAGCGATACAATGCCAATTGTTGTAGCTCTCAAAAGACGTTTGCAATACAAGAATGCATACCAAACAGGTAAAGTGCGTGTGCATGTTGTCATGAAAAAATTAAAAGAATTATGTTCCAGGGCCCTATACAAAGCACAAAACATCTGTATAAATGATAACTGAAACATTGTTCCTGGAGAAGGGGACGACAACTCTATGCAAACTTTCAAAACTGCTACTGAATTTGATACAAGCGATGAATCGAAGAATGAAAGACCTGTTGAAACATTGATACATGGATTCACTGACTCACAACGCATTCGTGACTTGCAAGACAAGATTGTCGAAATTGCACCTGATGAAGGGAAACATCCAGTTGGAATATTCAAGGAAAAATTTGCTGAGGAAATTAACTTCCCAACACTATTCTATGGAGATCCATGTCCCAGTGACATTACAGAATGATTCAGCTACCAAAAAATAGTTCGATGGGAACTACTACATTTAAGCGGTGACTTCTCTTGTCACATAAAAAAATTGTTTTTCAAAACAATGCACGTAATAATTGAGCAAGTTCTCTCTTGCATGTGGGTGCGAATAAGGAAAGGCCAACTACAAGGAAGAAATTTATTAGCCAAAGATGTCAAGTACAAAGAAAACCTAGAAAAAATCCTAAAATCTGATATTGGATACATAGATTTCAAAAACATTCACATCTCTCCTGACTATTTGCAAAAAAACAAGAAAACTATTTTTGGAATGATCTGACAATTGTGACTGCCAACATTTTTCATCACATTTACAAGTGCAAAGTGTCACTGGTATCTATTGGTGGCTACGGTGTTTGCATTGTATAGGAATAGCAAAAGGAAAAAACAAACTAATACATTGGAAAATGATGACATTGACTACCTCTAAGAAAATACCCAGTGACATGTACTCGCTACTATAGGAATAGAATAAATTCTTTGAGGCAATTGATATGCCATGATGAAACATTCTTCAGAAAAATATCAGACTACTTTTTTGTGACTGAGTTCCATAATAGAGGGAGTGAGCATGACCACACTCTGTTGTGGATAGAGGGTGCACCAGTCTATGGAAATGACAACAACTCACATATTGAGCAGTTTGTGGACAAATACATAACATGCAACACAAATCATTTGGATCCATAATTTTCCAAAGTTCATAGACATTATCATACAAGAAGCTGTAAAAAATGAAAAAATTGAAATTGCAGATACAACTTCCCTGTGCTGCCAATGAGAAAAACAAGAATCATAGAGCCAATTAGTTTAGAGGACAATGTTCTCATTGAGAAATCTAAATCCTTGTTCGCATTTCTATACTTTAACGAGCTTCGACGACTTCTTGATAGAGCTAAATCTAACAGAAGATGAGTACATCCAAGCCATACAATCTATACTTTAACAACCAACAATTTTCCTTAAGCGAAAACTTTCCCATATTTGGAACAACAGTTTCTCCAAGGACATGCCAGTTATGTGGAATGCAAATACAGATGCATAGTATGTCCTCAATGCATATGTTGCAGCATCATACTGTACCTCGTATATGAAAAAGGTTGAAAAATATATGTCAAATGCATTCAAAAGAATACACAAAGAACATGAAATACGTCATATTGATGCTATGCAAATGATACATATGCTTGTAAATACATTACTTAATCTTAAACAAATGTCTGCTCAACAAGCAGTCCACATTGCACTTTCCCTTCCCCTCAACTGTAGTTCAAGGAAATGTGTCTTCATAAACACATCTCCACTTGAGAAACACACATTTGTGCTTAAACCACCATCTTTGCTAGAACAAGAGCCTGATAATTCAGAGGACGTACTATGTCACTCTATTACCTCCAGTTTCCATCTCCTATTAAGCATATCTTCTTAGCAGAGTTCGTATCGCATTACAAAAAAAATGGTGCACCCATATCAAAAAGAAAAAAACCCTCTGTAATACGCTTTGTCAAATACAACAAAGATACTGACTATGAAAACTATTGTAGAGAAAAACTACCGTTATATGTTCCATTTGATCAAAATGAAAACACATTAAAACATAACTTCCCTACATGGGAAGCTGCATATATTGCCTATGAGACTACAATACAAACCAATGAATCTAGATTTACATACAATGTTAATCCAACATGGGGTGATTTAGAAAGTGCATTTCATGAACTAGAAAACCCTGACAATGTTGATGAAACATTCACAAAACATAAAACAACTAGAACTCTCTGTGAGTCCTATGGCTTGGAAGCAGATTTTCCTCGTCCTTGAGCAGTCGAAATTGAAAAACGTATCAATCTTGGCTTTCAAGTCACAAAACATCCTTTCCTTATTGAAAATAACCAATACTATAGAGTCAAATGTCTGTTGAATCGAGAGCAACAAGCAATTCTAAAGGACATTGCAATTAAAAAATGCTTGAACATGCACACTCCTGTGCACTTGTTCCTTACAGGCGGGGTGAGAACATGCAATACATTCACAATGAAAGCACTATTCCAAATTCTTATACGAATATATGATTCAAACAATTCCTCTGACCCCATGAAACCAAAGGGGATAATAGTTTCATACACAGAAAAAAATGCATATAATGCGGGTGGAACACCAATCCACTCTGCATTTTTGATGCCTTTTAACAAGTCACAATTTCTTCCACTCATCAAGGAAATGTTATATACCTTGTCTAAGCTTTATGACGAACTACAACTTGTATTCATAGATGAGGCATCTTTGATTGGAAGTTGCTTCTTGTATTCAATTGAAAACTGACTGAGAAACATAAAACATGTGCACACCAAATACTTTGGGAACATTGACATGATATTCTATGGGGATCTTTACCAGGTGCAACCCATCCAATATTCTTTGATATTTGAACAACCTATGGTCAATATGAAAACAATGACACATGACTTATGGAAAGACAATATAAAATACTTTGAATTACATACTACAATGCACCAAACAAATGAAACATTTATTACAATTCTGAATAGAATGCAGACAAAAAACCAAACACACGATGATGTAACATATATCAATTCAAGGTGCATGCGACATGCACCAACAGATCCAACCTTCCCTTACCTATTCTACATGAATAGGGATGTTGCAATGCATAACAGGTACATGCTATCACTCATGCCCGACGATGATATCATCATCAATTCAATTGATGTCGAAGAAGACAACCATGGAAATGTACCACGTCATGAACATACAACCACTTTGCCTTTGCAACTTGTCCTGAAATTAGACATGCTAGTTGAAATACATGCTTGGAACTATGATTTACAGGATGGCTTGGTAAATGGTGCAGATGGAATACTCAAAGATTATACCAAAACATAAAAATTTGATGTCCTCTGGATTAAGTTCCATGAGCTGCATATAGGCCATCGACAAGCAAACAAGTTGGCTTATCTATATAATTCAAACACTACACATGATTGGACACCTATCTTACGAATATCAAAACCAGTATCAACATTGGCAAAGACAGGTTGACTGAAGATTCAAAAACAGTTTCCAATTAAACTTGCATGTGCACGTACAATCCACAAATCGCAAGGACTAACACTTGATAGTGTTTCATTTGACCCTACTGGAATTTGAATACATGGACTTCTATACACATCACTGTCATGTTTCATAAGTATAGAATCCTTGTATTTACTAAGTGCTCTTACAAAATATAACTTCAAAGTCAAACACAAAGTTGATATTGAGATGCAACGCCTTAGTACTAGTGCAAAGTGCCATCTACAGTATGATTACCAATCCATACAAAAAATCTCATCTGTATCAATTCTCTCACTTAACATGCGCAACATACATGCACATATGGATGATATACTCAATGACCATGACACAATGAAATACAATATTCTTTGCTTGTAGGAAACATACATGACATTATGCATGCAAAACAAGAAATTTCCAAATCACAATTTCATATCAAGTTACATTACACATGTGGTGATGATATTAGTGAAAAAACATGTAACAATTTTGGAGCATATGCATTTCGAAGAAAACAATGTTGAGATGGTGCTCGAAAAAGTAATTTTCCATGGATCATAAATTGCAATACTTAATCTCTATGTTGCTCCGCATGCAACATTTTCCAACATACTAAATGTTCTTTCCAATGCATTAGAGCATTTGCATATGAACGAAACCATTTTCATTGTAAGAGACTTCAATATTGACATGCTACAAAATAATGCCAGAACAAAAGAATTGGAAAACTACATGTGCAGATATAGTCTCCGCTTTCTTTTGGATAAGATAAACCATGTACATAATGCACTTATTGACCATGTATGGTCGAATGTGCCCATTTCTCAATACAACGTCTTTATCTTAGACACATACTGGTCTGATCACTATACAATATGTATTGCACTTGAATTATGAAATATACATCAAACATATTACAAAACCATATTTTTATGTCTCAAAGCATATCTGTCTACCTTGTTGCACAAAACCAAGTTATCCAACTTCTTAGTTTTTCCTGGTTTGTAATTGATTTTGGACACCAATTTTTTTATATATACACATACATGGATGAAGAAAAAAAACCAGTACATTCTTCTAACACTATCCATTACTCTATTCCTTTTATTCTAGTTTATTTAATGTATGTACATATTCCTTGTTTTTTCCTTACATATCAACTTACATTCATGTTCATTGTGTTTTGTACTTTCCTTCATTGAAACAAACAAGAAAACTGGACAAGGCAAATAAATCTTAACCAGAAATGTAGAAGAATACATACAAAGGTGCATACTTCTACCCGTATTCCATATCCAATTGTTTTTCATTTACTCTGTCTATATTTATTCCACTGGTTTGCATCTCTTTTGTTTTTTTTCCTTAGATACTACATATCTTCCTATATATTAACTTATCTTCATGTCAATTGTATTTTTCTGTGCCGCTACCTTGAACTAAATAAATTTGTACTTTTTCATGTGTTCCTACGCAGTGACTTGCCTTCTTGTCCATTGTATTCTCTGTGTTGCTACATTGAAAAAATAACAGACTAATTGAACATGAGGATGGAGACTTATGTGCCACATCTGAGAAACCTGGAGTACAATCTTCCAAAAGGTATGGCTATAGTGGTGCCATAGAAAATACAATGCGTATGCCTAATGCACATCCATATCGAGTATGAACAATATACACATGTTCATAGCCGTTTCAAAAGTGACATGGGCATGGGCAATGAACCATTTAAAACATCAACACAATGACAATGCCAAGGGTAAGGATTCATAGATTACTCTCTTGTTATGTTTATGAAACAAAGTTATTTATTCTACTATGCCATGGTAAATACACTTATGTCGTTTACACCACATGTTTTTTAGTTCACAAGAACTATCGACAAGTAGAAGTGAAACCTCCATCATAGTACAAGGTCTAGAGACTAAGAGGTATGGTTACAAAACTCTGATTTGCATACGTTATCCAATTTGTGCATATATTGAAGCTTGTCATATTTTAGAATATGCTTGCATACAAGAATGCAAAGTCATATATTTTGTCTATTGCTTGTTGAAATAGATATAAACAACATCTCTTTTAACTTGAACCAGGGTCTGTTGAGCTCCAACTATATTTCATGACTGAGAATGTTTTTCCCATAGTTGATGTGTTTCTATCGCTTGATAATTATCAGACTAAGTGTTGTTGTGTGAGGCATAATGTTGTTTGCTCCATTTCTTTTTCCTCTTCTATACTTACCCATTTTCCCCTTTTCTTCTTCCCCTCTATTATCCGTTTCTGGTTGTATACTTAGTCTCATATCTATGCTCGTGGGTTCTTGGGGTGGAGGAGTGAGAAATTCTATATCCATCTATATCTTCACTTCACGAGTCCGAATGACCACCGTTCGTTTCCATACTTATCCAATTTTATGGCTGCAGTTTCCTGCGTAGGCGCTATCGAACTCTCATGCTTCGTGTTCGGGGTATACATCTTGCACCCAAAACTTTGGTGATCTACAATTCGACCCTAGAATCCTCGAGCTTGCAAGCCTCACTCTACCTACAACGACTCCATCTGAATGCTTGCATATAAGAATTCCAAGTCATATATTTTGTCTATTGCTTGTTGAAATAGATATAAACAACATCTCTTTTAACTTGAACCAGGGTTTGTTGAGCTCCAACTATATTTCATGGTTGAGAATTTTCTTACCATAGTTGATGTGTTTCAATCACTTGATAATTATCAGAATAAGTGTTGTTGTGTGAGGCATACATTTTTTTGCTCCCTTTCTTTTTCCTCCACTATACTTACCCATTTTCCCCTTTTCTTCTTCCCCTCTATTATCCGTTTCTGTTTCTATACTTAGTCACATATCTATGCTCACGGGTTCCCGGGGTGGTAGAGTGAGAAATTCTATATCCATCTATATATCCACATCACGAGTCTGACCGACCTTTGTTCGTTTCCATACTTACCTAATTTTATGGCCACGGGTTCCTGCGTAGGCGCTATCGAACTCTCATGCCTCGTGTTCGGGGTATAAAACTTGCACCCAAAACTTCAGTGATCTACAATTCGACCCTGGACTCCTCGAAGTCGCAAGACTCACTCTACCTATGATGACTCCATCTGACCGCCCCAAATTTCCATACTTAGTTGATTCTTCAAAGTTTTGCGGGTTCACAGACTCTCGGGTTCACAAAAGTTTCAAAGAATTGATGTGTTTATATTGCTTGATAATTATCAGAGTAAGTGTTGTTGTGTGACACATAAATTTCTTTGCTCCCTTTCTTTTTCCTCTTCTATACTTTCCCATTTTTCCCTTTTCTTCTTCCCCTCTATTATCCTTTTCTGGTTCTATACTTAGTCACATATCTATGCTCCCGGGTTCTCGGGGTGGCAGAGTGAGAAATTCTATATCCATCTATATCTTCACATCACGAGTCCGAACGACCTCCGTTTGTTTCCATACTTAGCCAATTTTATGGCCGCAGGTTCCCGGCTAGGCCCTATCAAACTCTCATGCCTCATGTTCGAGGTATACATCTTGCAGCCAAAACTTCAGTGATCTACAATTCAACCCCAGACTCCTCGAACTCGCAAGCCTTACTCTACCTATGATCTTGTTGAAATAGATATAAACAACATCTATTTAGACTTGAACCGGGGTCTGTTGAGCTCCAACTATATTTCATGGTTGAGAATGTTTTTCCCATAGTTGATGTGTTTCTATCACTTGATAATTACTACACTAAGTGTTGTTGTGTGAGGCATAAAGTTCTTTGCTCCTTTTCTTTTTCCTCTTCTATTCTTACCGTTTTTTCCCTTTTCTTCTTCCCTACTGTTACCCGTTTCTGGTTCTATACTTAGTCGAATTTCTATGCTCACATGTTCCCAGGGTGGAAGACTGAGAAATTCTATATCCATCTATATCTTCACATCACGAGTCCGACCAACCACCGTTCGTTTCCATACTTAGCCAATTTTATGGCCGCGGGTTCCTAGGTAGGAGTTATCGAACTCTCATGCCCAGTATTCAGAGTATACATCTTGCACCCAAAACTTCGGTGATCTACAATTTGACCCCGGACTACTCGAATTATCAAGCCTCACTATACCTACGATGACTCCGTCTGACCGCCCCGCCTTTCCATACTTAGTTGATTCTTCAAAGTTTCACGGGTTCACAGACTCCCAGGTTCACAAAAGTTTCAAAGCATTTTTCAGTCCCCTCCATCCTCGCCACCTTCGTCCCTTCCCAATGCACATTAATTATGATTTTACTACTGAAAAATCACCACAGAGGTTCAAAAATATTGGCATTAATAAGCAGAAAGCTCGAGGACATCTCCCATTAAAACACATTAATGGGAGAATATTATGGAATCTAATGAATTTTTTTGTGTCAATCTTGAATTGACAAAAAATTGTTGGTTATTTTAGTTTTTCTAAGGCATCATCGTAGCAAGAATGCAATATTGTGCTAGCCCACTGTCATCTACAAAGGTGTTGACATGATGCCCCTCTTTAGTATTGTGCATATATTACATCTTGACATATTTGAGAATATGCTTGCATATGAAAATGTTAAATCACCCTTCAAATTTGAACATGGTTTGCATTTGGGCCACAAGAAATACTCATTAAATAAAATAATATGAATAGTATATAAGTAAATATAAACAAATTATCTTTTAACTTGAACCTGAGTTTGTCGAGATCCAGGTATATTACATAGATGAAAATGTTTTTCCCATAGTTAATGTTTATGGCTACGAGTTCCCGGATTGGCGCTATCGATTTCTCATGCCCCCTGTTCTGTGATATACATATTGCACCCAAAACTTTAGTTATCTACAATTCGACCCCATAATCCTCCAACTCGTAATCTTCACTCTACCTATGATGAGTCTGTCTAGGTCCGTCTGACCACCCCATATTTTCATACTTAGTCGATTTCCCTGCCACCTTTGCACACTTCCCAATGCAAATTGCTTACACTTTTATTAATGAAAACTCACCACAGAGGTTCGAAAAGATTGGCATTAATGAGAGAAAAGCTCAAGGACATCTCCTATTAAAATGCATTAAACCAAGATTTATGGGAGATTATATTACCATCCTCCAGTGTTCATTCTAAATACTATCAGGGCACAATTACTGTCACATGCTGCAATACAAACAAATATTCATCAAAACATTATATTTTATCAAAGGCACCCCACATGCACCTTAGTTGCCTGAATTGAGTGATATTTGGATCCATCAACTAAACCTCTCTATTATCGAATTGACAGAGGTCAATATTATGGCATCTGATTTTTGTTTTGTGTGGATCTTGAACTCGAAAAAATTGTTATTTACTTTATTTTTTTTAAGGCATTATACCCCACCTTTCCATACTTAGTCAATTCTTCACCTCCTGTTGTCACAGATTCACGGGTTCCCAGGCTCCCAGGTTCACAAAAGTTTCAAAGCAGTTTTCTCTCCCGTCCATCCCCGACACCTTTGCATGCTTCCCAATGCACATTAATCATGCCTTTATTAGTGGAAACTCACCAGACACATAGAAAATATTGACATTAATAGGTGAAAATGTCGAGGACATCTCCCATTAAAACGTATTAAACCAATATTTATGAGAGATTATATTATCATACTCCAACATTCATTTTAAATACTATTAGGAGCAAAGGAACATTCTAATCACCTTATGGCAGTAGCTCGAAAACATTTATGTGGAGAAACCTTGAATATTTTCAGGTGCAAGAACTAGAGTTTTCAGTGGTCCAGAGCTTATGACTACTACTAGTCCCCTTCTTCCCAGAAGGAATTTATCTAGACATCTAGAATTGCACGAGCAGGTTGTGTCCCTAAACTTTTTGATTGTAAGGAGTTGGTCACCTGCTGCACCGAAAATTATATTCCGAACCAATGGATTATCCAGTTGCGGGACCATTCCCGAGTCTCCCTATCGCCTCAAGTATTTTGAAAGATGTTAAGACTTCCTGACCCAACACCTACTTTCAAGGGCGATAATTGCAAAGAGTTCTTAAAGAAGAATGATAATGAATTGGACATCTTTCCGGAGTTCTTAGAGAACCCAACGACCGGTCCTGGGGACATGACCATATTATAGGTTAGTGCATTTAAAAACCCTTTCTATGAAATTGCATGGCTTTTCACGAGGATAACAGGACAAGAAGTACTGCCAACATCTCTCAGACGATTCTGTATATTTTATATTTTACGGTGAAGGAACAAGCCATATTCCATTGGGGCAAGTTGTTTTCCATTGAAATCTCTTCCCAGTTATGGCAATACACAAGGAAAAATAAATTCTTTATGTCATCTTATTTAATTTTCGTGGTAGTGCATTGTTATCCATTCCTTGGACTATCTATGTGTAAGAAGGTAAACTGCGAATTTGACTCAGTAACCTTCTGGTACTAGATATTATGGAGACACGATGCCTCCCAACATTTTTATGAAGTCTTTAATGATTTTGTTTCAGTTTTTAAAGGGTTGATATTTGGAAAGGATTTTCCCCGGATGTCTGAACAGGGGACCAAGTTCCTAGATAAGAAGGGCACACTAGAACAAATAGAGAACTATAATGTTATAAGGATTTTTGGGTCCAAACAAAATCCTTCCTTCTTTCCATGTCACATATCTGGTACAATGTTTTTTGCTGAAATAGCAAGGCAGTACACCTACTGGTTGCATTTTTTCCATGAAAAGAGAAAAAGGAAATTCATCCCTCTGCCTTGGAAAGTCAGGGATTTCATAGTCAGGAATATGAACAAGATTGACGGTTTCGTGGGCCACTTCCATAGCTTCAATTTGAAATGTGCTGAAAAAGTAAAAGGGTTCGACCCTGATGGTATTTTTGTAGAACACCTATTGGCTATCAGTTTCAATAGTTCTTTCATTGACACTATCTTGAATGACGACGAAGATAATGCCTTTGGAAGTCCTGCTCATGACACCAATGACCCAGACACAATACTCAACACCAATGAGTCGTACAAGCAGAAACAAAAATGCCCAGGTGAGAAAAGTGCCAAATCCCCAACCGCCACACCCAAGACTACAACATTTCGAAGCAGCACTCCAACGAACTACCCAAGCAAGAATGTCACACGCAGTTCTTCAAGTGAAGGGGGAGATAAGAATCCTCCCTCTAGCAAAATTGAAAGTTCTTACAAACTTTCCGTGAGCAAAAACTGAAAAACAATAGTGCAAGAACATGAGGGACCGAGGGGAGAAATTGATATCCACGATCTCTCCCTCGAAGATATGGAACTAGAAATTGACATTGACAAAATTTTCCCCAATGACGACCAGCTAGAGAGCACTACTCCCCATAACCCTGAGATGGAAATAATTGGGACTGATACCTTGGACGAAGAAGAGACTTTTGCATTTCAGAGTGCTGTTTTTTACAACGAATCCAAAAAATTGGTTATTGAAAAGAGATATGTAAAGAATAAGAAAGGGAAATATCGTTCAGAGATGAGCCTACAGAACATGCCCCCTTCCCAAATCTCCCAGATACATTGAGCAACTGGATATGCTCTAGACAACTCTATTAGCGGCCTTGAAGCATAGAATGTCATGTTAAAGGAGCGAATCAAAGAATTGGAGGGAGATCTAATGCCCCTTCCACTATTTGCTACTCCTTTGGCAATGATCGGGCCCACCACACCTGCGACAAAGTTAAAAGGATCAACAAGCCTTCTCACATCAGCCCGAGGCTATGTGGAAAATAATATAAAGAGAAGAATGGAATTAATAACATAAGCTTGGGAGATTTCAAAGAGTATGGTCTCTTTTGGAACAAGAGCGCATGATTTTCATGAGTATTTGCAAGCAGATCTGAAGAATGAGAAAGGTTTATACCTCGATGAAGTTGTACCATTTGGTGTTAAAGTTACTGGTATGACATAATTTAGAAGAAGAGAGGAGGATCTCCCTTCCCCGGATCAAATAAACCAACTAAACGCATGCTGGAAAGAAAAGGTAAAAAACCTGAATGGTATCGTTCAAGCATGTAGCCAGGCCATATCTAGAAGAGACAAACTATTCAAGAAGCTAACTAAGATAGAACTAGATGGAAGAACCAATGAAGTCCAAGACCCAAAATTGATATTCAAATTGTTGTTTTTAACCAAACAAGCATTTGATGATCAAGTTCAGATCTATAAAAGACTGTCATTTGAAAATTTCTATGGAATTCTTGAATATGGTGAAGATGACGTGAAAAAATGGCTAGTCGATTATTCGATTAAAAACCAAGATATTCAAGAAGCATTGCACAAACTCTCTATTTATCTAAGGGACTTGGAAAGTGAATTCTTCAATATAAAAATCCGACATGAAATCAACATGGCGCCCATGAGGAGCTATATTGAGGAGTGGTTCAAAAAGGCTATCGACAATATTACCAATGAAGGGAAAAGGACACTTCAAACGATTCCCATAAACGTCGAGGAAAGACATAAAATGACATCAGTGAGAAAATGACAAGGCATGGGACACCATCATAGTAAGTTGATACTGATCACATTCTTTTGTCTTTGTCGATGTCTTCATCCAGTTACTCTACCTCTTTAAATACAAAGCTTTAACCGAGGACTGACATTTTTCTCTTTCTTCTTGCCAGGTCTTGCTATTTTCCATCACTGACTTTCTTCTTTCTACAAGCTTGATTCTTTTACATATTTGCTTTGTGGTCCACGGGAGCCCCAATCCCAGTCATTATGGAAAACACATTTAAATTTCAAAGAATATGTATTGAACTATATATATTTTTACAAATTCCGAGACAACTATTTTGGGAAATATTTTCAAATGTATTTTGTAACCCATTTTATCTAAATATAAAATATTTGAGGTTGTTGTATGGTGATTTTCAATGTTTAGTGTTGTTTTTTTGAATTTTGTATTTTTTTTATAAATTAACTCATTTCCCTGTACATGTTGAGGTCATGTTCCTGTTTAATATTGTGCATATATTATAGCTTCCTATATTTCAGAATATGCTTCCATATACGAAATGTTAAGTCATATATATTTTTCTCTATTGCTTATGGGTTTGAGCAAAATTTGCGAGCCAAAAACACCTTTCAAATTGGAACATGGTTTGCATTTGGACTACAAATAATCTATTAAGATACAATAATATGAATACATTTGAAATCAATATAAACAAAATCCCTTTAAAATTGAACCTCAATTTCTCGAGCTCCAAAATTGGAACATCCTTCAAATTGGAACATGGTTTACATTTGGACCACAAATAATCTATTAACATAAATTAATATGAATACTACTTAAATAAATATAAACAAATTCTCTTTAAACTTGAACCTGAATTAGTCTCATTTTTATAATCATGAGTTCCCAGGTTTGTGGACTGACATATCCTCATCTCCATCTATATCATCACATCATCAGCCTGACCGACCACCTTCCCTTCAAACACTTAGCCAATTATCTTAGTGTGGGGTCCCGACTTAGCGCTATCAAATTCTTATGCCCCATGTTCCGTGATATACATCTTGCACCCAACACTTCTGTGATTTACAATTCGACCCCAGACTCTTGGAACTCGCAAGCTTCACTATACCCAGGTTCACAAAAGTTTCAAACCATTTATCACTCCCTTCAATCCCCGCCACATTACCGCCCTTCCCAATGTACATTCATTATGATTTTACTAGTGACAACTCAACACACATGTTCACTTATTGGCATTAATAAGCGAAAACCTCATTAAATCGCAATTTACGGGAGTCCAACCGACCGCCGTTGCTTTTCATACCTAGCCAATTCTATGGCCGTGGGTTCCCGGGTTGGCGCAATCGATTTCTCATTCCCCATGTTCCGTGATATACATATTGCACCCAAAACTTCCATGATCTACAATTCCATACTTAGCCAATTTTATGGCTGTCGATTCTCAGGTTGGCGCTATCGAAATCTCATTCTCCGTGTTCCATGATATAAATCTTGCATCCAAAACTTCTGTGATCTACAATTTCATGATCTATAATTCCCTGATATACATCTTGCACCCAAAACTTCTGTGGTCTACAATTCCTCCAGCTCACAAACTTCACTCTACTTGAGTTCACAAATGTTTCAAAGCATTTATTGCTCCCTTCGATCCCTGCCACCTTCGCGCCCTTCCCAATGCACATTGATTATGCTTTTACTAGTGACAACTCAACACACATGTTTGAAAAAATTAGCATTAATAAGCGAAAAACTTGAGGACTTCTCCCATTAATATGAATTAAACTGCGATTTACGGGAGTCCGACCGACTTCCCTTCCTTTCCATACTTAGCCAATTTTATGGCCGTGGGTTCCCGTCTTGGTGCTATCGAACTCTCATTCCCCGTGTTCCGTGATATACATCTTGCACCCAAAACTTCTGTGCTCTACAATTCCACCCCGCACTCCTCAAACTCGCAATCTTCACTCTACCCGGGTTCACACAAAGTTTCAAAGCATTTATCGCTCCCATCCATCCCTTCCACCTTCGTTCCCTTCCCAGTGCACATTAATTATGTTTTTCTTAGTGACAACTCACCACACAGGTTCGAAAGGATTGACATTAATAAGCGAAAACCTCGAGGACATCTCCCATTAAAATGCATTAAACCGCGATTTATGAGAAAACGTCGATGACATCTCCCATCAATACGCATTAAACTATGATTTATGGGAGTCCGACCGACTTCCCTTCCTTTCCATACTTAGCCAATTTTATAGCCGTGGGTTCCCGGGTTGGCGCTATCGAACTCTCATTCCCTATGTTCCGTGATATACAAATCACCACATAGGTTCGAAAACATTGACATTAATAAGCGAAAACCTCAAGGACATATCCCATTAAAACACATTAACCCACGATTTACGCCAGATTATATTATCAAATATCTTCTTCACATGTTACGTTTCATATTACTTTATGGGAAGATTCCATTTCATACTAATTGCTTTGTTCCTGCCATCTATTTCTGGGTAGATTCTTTTTCAATAACTGTAAAGTAAGAAATAAGTTATATCTTAAATTATTATTCAATGTAACTTCAATATAGGTTTTAATGTTTACAATTTTCTTATCATTTCATTTCTAAAAAACAATTGAACATAACTTTTTAATATTTTTATTTTTATTTATTTTTCATTTAATTTTACATATTTCAACTTTCATTTGCTTATTGTTAAAGATCTATTCTAATTACCCTTTACTTACCATACTGTTAATTTCTGTTTTTTTAACAATATTCCCCGTCTCTCCCCATCTTCCAAAAATCATCATCATGAATAATTATAAGGTGCCAACTATCATCTCCATTCTCAAATCTACTTGGCAGGGACTAAGCTACCTTTTAGGATATTTAGACACTTAGGAGTTAGTTAAGATCTACTTGGTCTAATGTGTTGTTAGGTAAAAGTGTGTTTCTTAGTGTGTTTCTTTAGTATGCATTAGTTTGCATTTGTAGTTAGGAAATCTGACAGTCACGGTATGTTCCCGACATAGGGTGATCCGACGGTTCATACTCTCCTCGATATTAACGACCATTGATTCGTGGATTAACACCCGATTGGTCCATGATATCTATTTAAAAAGCATGGAGGGTCATTTTCCGATGATCGATTGTGAGAAACTCTCTTGTAAAATCTCTTTGTAATCTTTTTCTTTTGCATCAATAAACTGCTCCAAGTGGCCGTGTTGGCTGGGGCCGTGGATGTTTCCCTGTAGGGGTTTTACATGAAAACATCAGTGTGTTGATATTTGATCTGGTTATGTGAGTGGTTACTGAAGGTGTTCATCCTCTTTTGGAATACCTATGTTGTCTAACATGGTATCATAGCCTGTTTGAAGATCCTCTCCTGTTGTAGATCGAGATCGTGAAGCCGGTTGCCTCATCTCCATTTTCTGTCATTTTCATACATTTCTCAGTTGAGAGGACTGTTCCATTGCATCTGGAGCGCTCGTTTCAGTCAGGAACACTTTTCGTTTCACTAAAAAAGGTTTCCTTTTTCCCAATATACGACCATTTCAGTCAGATCCGGAGGTATAAACCCTGAATACACATTTTTTTTAAATTTTTGCAGAGTATCATTTTGGTTTTATTTTGGTTTTGTATTATTTACTTCCGAGTTGCTATTCTTTTAGATCTGCGTATGCTCTTTTCCCTGCGCCCTATGCGATCTTGGAAAATCAGAAACAAATAGGAAAAGGTGCATCTTCCAGGTAAGTTAACCGAGATCTAACCCTTGTTGTCATCGATAAGTGAAATTTTTATTTTTTTCTTATGTGATTTTTTTTTTTTGAGCACGCTCTCCAAGACTATCTTCCACAACAACAATAACAACAACAATCCTCTTCCTAAAAAATACAATATGTTTTGCTAGACCATTTGGTTAAAATTTTCCTTATTAAGTAAGAGGTCTTGAGTTCAAGTCTCTCTTTTGTTATCTTTTTTGAAAAAGTTCATGCTCAAATTGTAAAGTGTATTTCACTTCAAGTATAAAAGTGAATCACTATAAGTAGCTTTAATATTTTATTTTAGAGTTATTTATTTTGCATGAAACTTTTCTTTTATAAAGTAACTTCATTGTAAAAGTGATCCCACTTCTCTTTATAAAAGTGGATCACTTCATAAAACAACTTACACTATCATATGGTCCTTTGGTTACCGTTTATGCCTTTTTTAAAAAGGGCATAACTCTCACATTTGAAGTCTGTTTTCAGTGCCGTTTTTTTAAAAACCGCATAAATTTTTGAGATATTTCCATCCAGATCATCAGTTTCAGTTTTTAAATCCAAATTATCTGCATATTTAATATGGCTTCTACAAGTAATCTCTTGCTTACCAGCACCAACTACTTCCAATGGAAATCACAAATGGAAGATTTATTAAGAAGTAAAAGCTTGTACCAGATTACCTTGGGAAAGGAAAAAGCACCCACTGATAATAAGAAAGTCAAATGGGCTAATAGGATTGACGAAGCAAGTGGACTAATCATAATGTCCATCTCTCCTGATTTAAGGTTCCACCTTAAAGAAATTGATGACCCCATGAAGCTTGAGAAAAGATTGAATCCGTGTTTGGTAAACTCAATATTATTCGAGCACAACAATTAGAAAATAAAGTATCGCCCTTAAGTCCAAGTGATTTTTCTTGCCTTGGAGACTATCTATCTAAGTTTAAAACACTCATAATGTTATGTGAAGAATGTGAGATAGAAATGGAGGAAGAGCGTTGCATCTATCTTATTATTTCTAAGATAGGTAGTGCATATTCTGTGTTTGTATCTACCTTTTATGCCATGAGAGAGGCTCTAGGGAAAGCTTATCAAAAACCCACTCTTGAGTCCTTTTGTGCTGCTTTGATTAGAGAGGAAGATAAGCTTGTACAACTTGGAGTGATCAACACTGCAGGTACCTCCAACACAACACTGCAGGTACCTCCAACAAAGCCTTAGTTTTCCAACAGAAAGATAAACCCAAGTATCCCAAGAAGCAACATCCTCGCTACAACAACAAGCAACATAAGGGTCCCAAACCCACTCAGGAAGCTTCAACTCTTAATGGTGACAAAGGAGAAAAATATAAAAATAATAAGACTAACAAACATTGCAACTTTTGTGATAAAGATGGTCATGATGAGTCCAAATGTTCCAAGAAGATGGCAGCTTTAGAAGCAGTGATGAAGAAGCACACCATCAATATTGATTCTACTTCTTCTTCTTCTCATGGACATGCACTTTCCGCTTATGGTTTCTCCTTCAATACAACTTCTACTTCATTTTCTGATGAGTGGCTTATTGATTCAGGAGCATCTTATCTTTTTTTTGTTTGTTAGTTTTTCCGTGACATGTGGGACTAACCCATGGATAAGAAACTGCGACTCAGGGGAATCTAAGCCATCAAAATCACCCCGGGATCGCACCCGGCCTGAGCCACACCAACCCTTAACATGGTTGGAGTTTTTGTCCCCACAGGTTTCGAACCGATGACTTTAACATCAGGGAGCGCCTTAACAACACACTCTGTCACTGACTGTCCTACACCTCGGGGACTTCAGGAGCATCTTATCATATGGCTAAGGATAAATACATATTTTCTGCTCTAAATGAATGTAACACCAAGAAAATATTTTTTGGTGATGATAGATCTCTTAGTGTTGTAGGATCTGAACAGTTCAAGTAGATAATGGTCATTTCAATGATGTATTATGTATTCCAAGTCTTTCTTGTAACCTTTTATCAGTATATCAAATCACTCATTTAGGTGAAGGTAAAACCGTAGAGTGTTCACCTCACCAAGTTGTAATCAAGGATCTAAAAGATCCTAAGCATGTTCATGTAACTAGAATTGCTAATGATATTACCAAGTTGTACAAATTTGGCAACTTTGGGTCATCATCTTTTTCATCAGTTTTTGTTGCTCATAGCGATGACTTGAGCAATCTTTGGCATGAGCGGTTTGGTCATCTAAACTATCGCTCATTGCAACAACTATGTAATCAACAGATGGTGACTGGTCTTCATCTTGTTTCATGCAGAGATGGTGTTTGTGCCGGTTGTGTTATTGACAAGCATCATCGGGAATGTTTCAAGAAACGTGCCTCTTGACATGCCTCGGGCCCTTTGCATCTTGTTCACAGTGATTCATGTGGTCTAATTTCTTCTCCTTCCTTTTCTGGGTGCAATTATTTCTTAACTTTCATTGATGATTTTTCCATACGTACTTGTGTTTACTTCTTAAAACTTAAGAGAAAAGTTTTTGACAAGTTTTTGGCCTACAAGGCCCTTTTGGAAAAGCAATCTGGACATCAAATTCAAAGGTTAATAATAAATAATGGAGGCGAATATGTGACCAATAATTTTACAAGTTACTGCACTACAC
>JZKD02S1827870.1:498080-524758 GCA_000966675.3 Picea glauca | reverse complement strand
AGAAAACAATGTGTTGCATTTGTCAAGATAATACCCACAATACATTTTAATGTTAGGACAATGAAAGAAACAAGCCAAAATATTAGACAATATATCACATACAAACAATAGACAATAATTAGTTTGCACAGGGTGAAGAGGGGTTGGTGACTATATAAGAAGAGGTGTATATGGTGAAAGAAGAAGAGGTCGAGGTGGTCAACATGGAGGATAAGTTAGATATTAATAAGGTTTTGTTTTACCTATATTGGGAGCAAGAAAAGGGAAGGATGCACTTTTGTGAAAAACCCCTCAAATAAGACATGGAAGGAAAGAAAACAATATGTACTCATATTCGACAAGAAAAAATAATATGTTAATGAATCCATATAAATTTTAAGAAAATTGGATAAAGAAGAATAATTTCAAGGCTCTAGATGAATTTTTGGATCCATCAAGTGAGGAAGAATCCATATCAAGGATGATAGAATTGATGACTATATTGGATGCATCATGTTGTTGTTGGATGTGAAGAATTCTACTTATCATTTACCTTAATTTACCACCTCATCACTTGGTCAATGATTCATGCCACCATTGGATGTGAAGAATGCCAAATTTCAACTATCATTGTTGCCACATCATCATCTAGTCTCAATGTCAAGTTGTCATTAGATTTGAAGAAGGATTAAGGGGAGAAGATGGGTGGATTAGTTAGCTCTGGTTACCACTTGGTCCACATGTCATGTTTTCATTGGATGTGCATTGTGAAGAATGCCACAAACTAATTCTTAAAGATCCTAAGCCAAAAACACATCCTGATCTAGAATCTCTAGCAAAAGCTGCTGTGAACCTCAACAAAGATCCTGAAGGGTAGATAGATCGAAGAAATTCCATTTTTGCAATTTTGAAAATGAATTCAATGACCTGTAGTTTTGGCAGCTTAACTGAATTTGAAAAAGCATTGTTAGCTACCAAATCCCAAGACTTTCGACAGCTTATCCTACGCTGTTTCAGGCATGTAAGTTGCCGAAAGTGCAGACAGAGGCAGAACGTTAGTCTTTTTTCCCAGATCAAATATTTTTGCTTCCAAATCATTTGAGGAAGGTACTCTTACTGGAGGTCACTTCCCATCAGGCATGGAGCTGGGAAGAACCGATGCATCCAGTGAGCATGTAGTCAATTTATAGTCCTTTTACTTCAATAATAAGAGAATAGAAATCCTCAGGCACATGCATAAGAAGAAAATGCTTGCTGTTGCCAAGGAGATGATAATAACTACAAAAAATCTAATTTTGGACGATACTCAAAAGGATCCGGTAGCTACAGCCACCTTCGGTATTGTTTCTACTTAGGCCATCGCCTCCAACGTACAAGATCTGACCAAGGAATTGCAGGCATGTAGAAATAAAATTGCCTTGCTGGAAAATGAAGTTGAATACCATAAATCAACGAAGGGAAGCACAACTTCAGCGAAGGGAAAACATAGATGAAACCTTCGAAAGTTGCAGGAAGATGTGGCAAATCATAGAAATGCTAGAAGCTAATTGTGGCCTCCCTCCTTTCGGCCCACCCACGGGGTTCTTTCCTCAACCTAAGGTCATGAAAGTTTCAGAGGAATACATTCAAAGAAAAAGAACAACCATCGAACTTATTCCCAAAGTGGATAGAGATAAAATGAGGAATTACGTGGAAATTTCGGGAGATCACATTAATGAGAAAAATTATTCAGAAGCTAGAAACAAGTATGAAAAAATTGAAAATGAGTTGGCATTGATAAGGGCCCCAGTGGTCCAAGACACGTTCCCTCATACGAACATCTTGCAAAGAATGTACTCAGCTTGGCAGACATTTGTTAGAGATTATGTCAATGGAAAGGGATAATATTCTTTAAAAGAAACAATTTTGGGCAAGTACACGAAAGAAACTAATAAGCTTCTTAGACATAATGTATTCTAAATAGTATGAAATCTAAGTAGAAAGGGCTTTTTGCTTGTTAAAATTTTGTCAAACTTATTTTGTTTCAAATTCTTATAAGGAGAAGCCATCTTTGGCCAAGCTATTTTGGAGAAGGATTTGGGTTTTGGTGCCGTGTGGAATTTTATTTATTTATTTTTTTTTATTTTTTTTTCTGAGCGTTATAACTTATTCTTACTTCTGTCTTTTTCTTAAATGTTTGTTTGAAAATTGTAAGCACTTAGCTGTTCAATTTCAGATTTCTTTGGGTTGTACATTTGGTTACTTATATTTCTTCTCTTATTTACTCAAGTCACTTTCTTGCTGAGGATAAAAGTGGTTATATATTTGGTGTTGTGCTTGCTTTCTTAGTTACTCACTCCTAGCCAGGAAACTTAAGAATAGATTTTCACTTTGCATATAGAATAGACTCATATTTGTCCTTGTCATTTAACATATTAGAATTGAAAACCAACCATTAAAACCTAGTAACGGTTTTCGAGCGAAAATCTTGATGGGTTCCCTATACCAAACAGTGTGAGGTATAATTGGGACTTCTCACTGGGGAGAATCCCTTGTTGTTAAAGAGGGAATTTCTCCCTATCAACATAAAGGCAAATGGAAATTGTCTTTGACACTTGCTCGGTCTAGGTCTCCAAAGTCTACACAAAGCCGGATGTCACTATTCTTTTTATGAACTAGAACTAGATTGGCAGCCCACTTTGAGTAGCGGATCAGAAGAATGACATTTGCCTCCAACATTTTTTCAAGCCCTTTTCTAATCACGGCATCCAGATTAGGATTGACAACTCGTTTTATTTTTCTGACCGACTTAGCACCCTCCTCAAGAGGGATGGAGTGCTTAATTATTCCAGGGTCAAGGCCCCTCAAATCTTTATATGACCAAGCAAATATGTCTCTAAACTCTTGGAACAGGGATAAAAACATGCCCTTCTCTTGTTCGATGCATTGGGTTCCTACATAAGGATTTTGAAAAGAATCTTATGAGCCTATGTTTACCGAGACAATTTGACCAATATTTCATTTAGACTGTTCATTTTTTTTACCAACATTCTTGGGAAAATCATCGATGGAAAACATGTTTTCCAGAGGTACAAGGCCCTTGGGATAGACATTGTGTTTCAAATTTAGAATGCCCGAGGAATCAGGCACTTCATCACCTTGTTCTTCTAGGAAACAACAAATATATTCATCATTTTCCAAAATCTGCCCAGATTCCTCATTGTCAGGCACATAAGGGAGATAAAGAGAGATAACATCACGATTAGGTCTATCTTTAGAACACTGCTTACTAGGACTAGATGCAAAAACCACCAGTTTCTCAACCACTGAATTTCATTCCCTTCGAATATGGACAAGGTTAAAAGACAGAAAACCTTCGGTTAACGGATCTACTAGCATAATAGATCTTCTTGGAAGGATTATAAACTCTCTTGACCATGTTAATGAGAAAATTTGAATCTAAAAAAACCTGCAAGTGTTTGCAGCCTCATTCCAGAGCTTTATCCAAGCCAAGGCACAAAGCTTCAAAATCAGCGATATTCTTAATGCAAGAGAAATTCAACAAAAAAGAAAACTGATGCGGTCTACCAGATGGGGAATATAAAAGAACGCCACCACCATAACCTTCACAAGAAGAAGCCCCATCAAATTGCAGATGCCAAATCCGATCCTAGTCAGGATCGGGTTGGGAAAAAAAAGAATCTTCTTCTTCCGTGAAGATGGAGTAAGCGCCGAGACCTATTTCAATATAATCAATCTCAGAACTAGGGAGATTTCCGATATGAGGCATGGTTCTTGGTTCTCTTGAAATGATGATGTTCTTCCGGTCTCGGGAAATCATCACATGGGAACCATAAAGGCTAAGATATCCACCAGTTAGGTGCTGCCATTCTCGTCCTAGGATCATAGAAAAATTACCTACCTCCATATTTTCTACTAGAAAATGATAGGTGGTTTGGATTTTAGGGTGAGAACACATGACTAGGGTGAGATCCTTAGTCTAACCAATGGCTGGTTGCACTTTCTTGTTTCAGGTGAGCATATTCCTAGCTTCACTTGTACAAGTGAGACCAAGCTACTCCATAATCACTTTGGACATGATGTTGGGGCAGGAACCACCATCAATTAAGCAAGAATGAGCTACTTTGCCCATGATTCTCATAGAAACATAGAAGGGAGGGTACCTAGGCTCAAGTTGGGTAGTGGCTACCACATTTACCTCCTTTTCAGAATGTTGATCCTCAAAATCAACAACATTCGTGTGGTGTTGTTGTTTGATTATTCACAGCATGTAAAACAAGGGAAACAAGTGCTTTGTTGAGGTTTTTCTATTGTTCAGGGGCTCAGAGGACATCTGGGCTTGGAGCACATATAAAAAGCTGATATTTTCTTTTAGAGCATCCAGATCATTAGCCATGTTATAGAGGAAGTAATTGGGTGGTAAAACTACCTTATTTTGAGGTGAAACAACAACATTTTGTGGCTGGGAAATGGGTGTAGGTTACTGCTCTGGACCTTAAACAGGGGCAAATTTTTTATTCTCCCTAATTCTGTTTGATCCAATACTCCCTAGACCAGAATTCTGCATTATTTTAGGTCTTAACTAGTTTTGGGCTGCCTGGTTTCTCGTCATGGCAACGCAAACATCGTCAAATTGTTCCTCTTCTTCAATAATAGCTACAATATGGGCATATTTTTGACCCTTTGCCCACTCTTTCGCAACCAGAAATGGTTCAGATGTCATTGGGTCATGGGATTTGTCACAGAAATTACACCATTGACTTGGAGAAGGCTCTTCAGCCTGGACATGGTTTCAAATTAATTATAACTTTAAAATGGATAAAGATCATCCTCTTTTTCGGGTTTTAGTGGCAAATACGAAGGATAAAAGGCTCAAAATTTATCCTATTTTTGGTTGAATATTTGCCCAAGTGCTAGAAAAGGATCTTGAGTTGCCTTGTCATCACCCAGAAGACTGCTGAATATGTTGAAGATTGTTGAGGTTTATAGTGAGGTTTATATGGACTCATATTCCTACGTGTTTGGACTCCTAGCCCTACGTGTTTAGAAGACACAAGGTTTATGTTGAAAAAAACTATATTTGAGGTGAAGACCATAGATGAGATTTACTTAAATGGCACTTAAATAGTTCTTTGTAGAGTTGAATTCAAACAAAAAGTTACCAAATGTAAACAAAATCCTCAACAAAAATCCTATGACTAATAATTAAACAAATAAATCAAATGTGTTTTCTTTCAAGAGCTAGGATGGGACTCATATGCACCTAGAACAATAGGGAAATCCTAAAGACATAAAAGGAGGAAAGTTAGTCAATACCTAGTTTTCATTGTGCAATCACATATGAAAAATGCAAGGTAAAACTCAAGAAGGAGACATAAAGGAAGGGAAAGTCATAGAGGGATCTTATAAAATTGAGAGGAGGAAAAAATGTTGGAATATGAACTATTCTCCTTTCCAAGAACTTTGATTAAATGAAACTTCATAATGCCATGATTGCTTCATTAAACCTAATTGTCATAACTACTTCAAAAGGATTTTGAGGATACTTCTATGGATTTATTGACCCAAACTTTTATATAATAGTTTCTACCCTTACTCTAAGTGAAAACATTTCACTTTCAATCCTACTCAAAGTTGTATAGGAACACAACTAAACAACAATTACTTTAACAACAATATAGGAACACAACTGAACACTGTGGAGTTTGCATGAAGGTTTCATTTGGCATGTGTGGGTTTGTTCAACCATCCACTGAATTCAAGAGGACATTGGAATGATTTAAGGAGGGTGATTACACCTTGTTGGCTTCACATTTGACATACTAGAGCTGATTTAGAGGAGGTTGTCCATTTTTTAGGGTTACATTCATCACTTGTGAAGCCTTCTTCACCTTGAAGAGCTATGTGTCCACTTGGAAGGGGATTGTGAGTCCTTTTTTACATGTTTGATTAAGACATATCATTCACCTCCAAGTGGAATTTGGGCACCATGAATAAGTTAGTTTTGAACCAAGAATGGGTCTCAAGGTCTAACCAAGCTCAAGGGAGGGAAACAAGGGACTTGTTCCCTAAGTGAAAATTCTTAGGACTTGTTACCTAAGTGAACATTCTTAGGCTTAACATTCTTAGAGTGGATAAGGTAGTTGTATTAATATTTCCTTTCTTTGATGGTTAGTTGGATGGTTGCTACATAGTCATCTTGTTGCTATCCTTGCTCACTTGTACATGTTTTAGTCACACCAGAAATATGTTTTCTTGATAAAAAAAAATGAAATATATCTATAGGTTGATGCAAATGAAGAAACATACCGATTTTTTCGTCATTTTTGGTGATCCCCTGAGCATCTCTGTCTCTTCTAAGGTTGGTCAGGTCTCCTCTATTGCTTGCGCTATGGTGTAGGGCCTCCTTGTCTCCTTGCTGGGATGGACTGTCAAATTTCATTGTGGTGTAAGGCCTCCTTATTTCCACTGCGCTGGGGTTCTCTCCTCCATATCAATATCCTCCCTCTCATGGGCTCAAATGGCACGGTTTTAGGGGTTTCTCTCCACTGCTCAAGGTTTCCCTCCTCCCTCTCACTCTCGGCCTCCCTCTTGCTGAGCTCGAATGGCGGGGTTTCGAGGGGTTTCACTCTGCTAGTAGATGGGAATGACAGGGTTTTGGGGGTTTCTCTCTGCTAGTACATGGGCGCGACTAGATCATCGGTGAATGATGCTATAGTGTTGTTGTGTCATGTGAATGGGCACAGGCTCATTATGCAATTTGCAATTTGTTTTTTTCTTTGTTATTTTGTTTGAAATTTGTTTTTATTTTTTATTTTTTATGTTTTGATATATTCAATGTTTTTAATATATATCAATTATATATTATTTAATATAATAATAATAATAATAATAATAATAATCTATTATTTTCTAAACAAATAAAGAAACACTTCAACAAAAAAATCAAGCCATGCAAAACAAGATTGTGTAATTAGAAAAGAAAAATCAACAAGACAAATTTAGAGTTGGATAATGACACCATTAGGAGGTGTTTTGGTTAATTTGTAGCCTTGTTCATTTCCATTGGTCCCTAGAATATGACATCTAGGTCCTAAATTATTTATATAGAACCACAAAAAAATTCATGACACGAGGTCTCGCTTCAATGTATTTGTCCTAATATTTGGACATGAGTGTCATTTATATGTTTTTCATACTACATATGGGTCTCGGGGACTTGACCATGGTTGTAGTAGGGAAACATGCTATAATCCCTTAACCATGGTCAAGGGAGGGAAACAACAACTCAAGCCCCAAACATATAATATCTGGCTCAAGCACCATGAACAAGTCCTCAGGTCACCACACAAGACCATGGATGGGTCACAATACCTTAGCTATCATCAAAGAATGAAAAAAAGTGCCTTATAATATTTTTGAAGATTTTGAAGCTGATCAAGAGCCTTGAACAAGTCCTCAAACTAACATAACAAAAAATTGGACTTTAAGAGGGATATAGGAATCACGATTAGGTTTTTTACATTGAAAATGGGTGTAGAGGCATAAACATGGAAAGTTGGAAACAATAGCCTAAATCCCTAACTAAACCTTATCGAGCTCATAAACCACCATCTAAAGAGTATGGTATCTCACATTCTCAATGAAAGTTTGACTATGTTGAAACAATACAAAATATTCATTAAAATCTAAATGGTAATATTAGGAAAACCCAAAAAGATTTAGATATTTTATCTATAATGCCAATACATTGTAGTCTTGATCTATCAACCTAACAATCACATCCCTTACTACTGATGTGATGAAATAATTGGCACATAAGAAACATTGACATATTTTCTTGGATAAGAGCTTGATGTGTCTATATTTTCCTTTGTGATAGTAAGGTTGTTGTCATCATTGATGGTATGTTATGAAACTATCCTATTGATATTATAACATCCCTTTGTATATTTTATTTGGCTTTGTGATAGTAAGGTTGTTGTCAKCATTGATKGTATRTTATGAAACTATCCTATTGATATTCTAACATCCCTTTGTATATTTTATTTGGCTTTTRAKCTTGCCATTTTATMTTTATTGAATTGAAGAATAGTCATTACTGGAATGAATCCTCACTTTTATACTCTTCCCTTACTATCTTTGTCGAATTGAAGAATATTCATTATTGGAACAAATTATAATCTTCCCTTACTATCTTTGTCGAATTGAAAAATAGTTTTTTCGTAACATGTTTGTTATTTTTTCCTTAGTACACATCATGCTATGAAATTTGTAATTTGTTTGTGATATTGTTAAAAACTATTTCTTAAAATACATGATGGGATGCATCACAATATTTCAAATGTTTGTTTCATACCAATTGCATAAAAAGAAAGGCTTTTAACAATATGATTACTTATTTCTAAACTTTTAATCATTTGTATGACTAAAAGTTTCCTAATTATAACGTGAATCGTAGATTTTAATAAAGATAGAAGTAATTGACATTTTCTTGCATTAGTTTTTTATTCAAAATATTATTTAATAATTTTGTATAATTGATAATGAATAGTTTGGTTAGATAGCTTACCTTCAAAGAATTCTAGGTCATTTTCGCCATGTCACTTGAATGTGTTTAGGAGTGTTGTGGTACATTTCCAAGTTTATGTAAGGGTGTTGGACTCATAAATGCTCATGTATGAAAATGAAATGCAAGAAATGAAAGAAATGCTCATGATTGTTTGAGGAATGTATACTTTTTCAAGAAGAGATTGAACCAGAGGAACCTCCTCTTGGAAATTTTGTGAACCATTTCCCTCTCTAATTTCAACATCATTGTAATTATATCCGATCAAAATAACCATCATTTACTCATCAAGAATAACCATCATAACCATAATGAATGTTTTATTTTATCAATTGATCCATCATTATCACATTTTGTTTCTATAACCTTTCAAATTGTTGGATAGAATCATATAAAGAGTCATGTAACTGATTAATTTCTTGATTGACATTTTGCAAACGTTTTCCTCATTCACCCATTTTTAGATATTCAATTGTGTCATGCTCGCTTACTTTATGTCTCGCTTTCTTGAACTTGTCACCAAAAACCTTAGGGTGTTAGGTGCTACTGATCATGCACCAAAAATAGTTATTATATAATGATTTGACTTTGATGTATCTCACTTGAAGGCTATTGTGAAAAGACAATGACCTCCTTATTCAATTTTAAGTAGGTATTGATCTTAATTATTTTTTGAATTTAAAAACACCTTATTAACTTTGAAATGGTTTATAACTCCACCCTTTGTATAATTCAATGATTTATTTTAATGAATCAAACTTATCTTTTAATTTGTACAATTCAGTGACTCGATAAACTATTGACTCAAAGAGAATTGATCTCAATGGATTTACGATTTAATTTCACTCCAATGTTTTAAAGTTCAATGGCACTAAATGACACAATCAATAATGTGATATTTTTGAAAATGATTCTTGAACCTTATACCATGTTTCTTGTTGAAATTTCAATTATTTTGTGCCTTTTTACTTCATGTGTGTATGGTGTAAGGACTAGGTGCAATTGTAATTTTTAAGTGTCCAAACTAGACATAAATTAACTTCATCAAGCATCCAATAAATCATCACCACACATGAGTTGAGTTTATGATCCTCCATACCAAATCGTCCCTTGGTGAAAAGAAATTAGTAACATGAATATCACTCCCTTATATTAGTCTTAGTAGGTATCCAGGGAAATTCAGACTCAAATTTCCCAATGGATTCTCAAGAAATATTGTGAAAGTGCTATTATTAACTAGGGTGGAGGAGGAGCCATTGTGTCCTTGGCTTGATGGTGGAGGAAAATATGATAAATGTGTAGAGTATTTCCCTACTGGTGGACATAAGTGAAAGTCATGTCTACATAGAATAACAATCACTTGTAACTATTATTGTTGAGATGGACAATGGGGCGAGTTTCTACCAGTATAATAGGTGTTTAGAGACATAATGGATAGAAAGACACTCAATGGTCCATCACTCACTTTTTCTAGACCAAAACCAAATTATAACCAATGAACCAACACACTGTACTTTCACCCAGGAACTATATGCTTGCTGGCATTTTATAAGACTCCTACCTTCCTATCAAGTCCTATGCATGAGTGCATAATAAATTGTTACTCAAATAAAAAAACATAGGGAAATTCTCCATTCAACATACAATATAGCAAATTAGAAACATGACATAATACATATCAAATTATAGTCATATTGAATAGGTTGAATAGCATGTGAAACAAGAAAATAACCAATTACATCAGGGAAAAACTTCACCACTCAAACACGACACAAGAATCTGGAAATATAATGCCTTTATATTCATCCATAAAAGTCACTTAGTCTTTGAAACATTTTTACAGTGGATGGGGGCATTTCCATGCCATCCTTCCCTATCATTCTAAACCCATATTCCATATAAAGCATAGGCTTTATAGCCTTTACATCAAAATCTAAGATCCTATCAAAGAGGATCTGAAAGACTAAAAATAGTACATATCAAACAATTTCACAAAAGTAGGATCAAATCCTATATTAAGGGGTCGAGCCCTTATCCTAATCTGGTAGTGCTCATCAATCTTCGACATCTTCAGCTGTCTTCTGGGTGATGACAAGGAAATTCAAGATCCTTTTCTGGCACTTGGGAAAATCTTCAACCAAAAATAGGATAATTTTTTAGCCTTTTATCCTTTGTATTTGCCACTAAACCTTGAAAAAGAGGATGATGTTTATCCATTTTAAAGTTACAATTCATCTGAAACCTTTCTTGAATGATTTGGCAACAAAAATATTCGATCTTTAAAAAAATACTAATGTTTTGCCTGTGTCTGTGCTTTCAGCAGCTTACGTTCCTGAAACAGAGTAGGATAAGCTTCCGAAAGTTATAGGATTTGAAAGCTAACAACGCTTTTTCAAATTTGGTTAGGATGCCGAAACTGCAGGTCATTTAAGTCATTTTCAGAATTGCAAAAAATGGAATTTCTTCGATCTATCTACCCTTCAGAATCTTTGTTGAGGTTCACAACAACTTCTACAAGAGATTCTAGATCAGGATGTGTTTTTGGATTAGGATCTTTAAGCATCGGTTTGATCCTTAAGCCTCTAACCATTTTGTCAGCTTATGATTCTCCTTGAGCAACTTATTATTCCTCTTATTCTCCTTTACATGCATTTTATCTAACCTTTCAAAACAATCTCTTGCCTCAACTGATGTATTCGTTATAGTCTGGTTTTGGGATTTAATAACCCTCTCAAGCAACTTCAGCTCCAATATCTCTTCTTTAAGCTTCTCAATCTTTGATGATTTGCTGATCTTGTGTGCTGATGTTGTAGGTATTTCGAGATCTGGATATTTGACTTTAGCTTCCTCTTTCTCATCCATAGGTGTTTCAGCTTCTTCAATGTTTTCCCTTTCCACAGTTGATGGTTCTACCGCCATTTCTACAGTTAAAGGTTCTGAATCAGAATAAGGTAGGTTTAGGACATTTTTTGGTGCAGTTTTCTCTTGATCTTCTATTTGTTTCCAAAACTCTAACTTCTTCTTTGCCTTCTCTGATTTCAAGGGAGCAAAATCGGTGATAGTTTCCGCAGGAGATAATTCTCTTCTCTTCCTTTTGCTGGTTTTTGGGGAGGTCAATTCCTGTGAGGGAGTCCCTCCTTTCTTTGGGTGAACTTATTTCCCAAAATATCCCCAAAATAAAATGAAGTCCCAAGTTTTGTCCCTCCTCCTTAGTTCTTATAAGACTATCAACTTGATCATCCCATGATGGAAAATCCTACTGTGCACTTTATCAGGCTTATCTTGAACTTGGTGTGACTTCTTAGTCAAGCTCCTATGAAGGTAATGGGATAGATTCAGAGGCCACTTGCCTATAAAATGATTCATTAGTTTGAAGTGATAGAGCATGAATCTACCATACTGACCTTCACAAGTGATGTACACTTGAATTTCCTTAAACAAATGCTGCCATTTCTCCTCCAGGTAAGACATGGGAACATCCTTCTGCCAGATAATGCTTTGAAATTCAGGCTTAAGGTAAGACCTGAACTCAATATCCTTAGTGATAGTTGTTTTAAACCATCTCTCACCTTGCCCAAGAATCTCTGTTGCTGCAACAGCACTGGCCTCATAAATTTTCATTATCATTGGACCTAAGGTTACCTTTGCTCCATCAAAGCTTCAAGCAAAGGCTTCAGCAACACCTTGGTGATACCCCTACAATTTCTCACAATACCTATAGCAACCTGCTTCTTTGAACATCTAGAAAATATCAAGATGAGATTCCATATATACAACATCATTCAACTCCTTCCTGAGCAAATTTCCTCCATTGGTCATCTGCAACAAATGTTAATACCCACAAACAATGAAATTGGGGCTGGGTTGGAAAATCAACACTGATGTAGGGTGAAATGGAAGCAATGGAGGAAAACACGTGAGGTAGACTAGAAATTATAATGCTCATTCAAGACAGAGAACGCCATATGGTTTGTTGGGCGAAATTGATAATGGAAAATGATTTTCTATGATGGAAGAATCTTGAAAATGAGAGTAAGGGTTTCAGATCCTTCATCAAATAATGATTACAAACAAAAATAAATTATTGAGATTAAGAAAATCAGATTTGGAGGTGATTTCGACAGCAATTAAGGTGATTATGGTGTATGTACTACCGACGGTTTGGGAGTTTGATGGGACAGGCTAACCGTTAGAAAAATTATGCGCTTTCGACAGCTAAGAACACCTTGTGCCTACCTTTTTAGTTGACGAAAGTGAGAAATTTCAATAGCTTATAATACATTTGAAAACCAACCCTTAGCTGCTGAAAGGTAACCTTTGACACTTTTTCATTCAAGAGCTCAAACCATCATTTTCCAACTTTGGGTATACCTGGACACCTTTTTGAAACATGAGATACCACTGGACTAATACTCCGAGTTTCTTAACATGGAGACACTCTCAAAATGATTCTTACACTTTATGATATTGCACATTGTAGAACTAAGAATTCACTAAAATTTGGTGATGTAATTCAATGTAGAGAATGTGCATATTGCATCATGTACAAAACAAATACTAGAACAACTAAGCTTTCTCATTGATGAATTAAATTATATTCATAATATTACATGGTGCAATTATTTTGAGCTTGTATTCTACTCATCATTTTCACTATGCCATCACATGGATTCTTCTTTTAACTTATCGCTTAATGTAAAAATCTGAATAAAAACAATTTAAGGTGAATACTGATAATACAAATGCTAGCTTTGGTCTTTATTCAGTGTTGCTATTTTTAGATTTTATTCATAAACCATAGTTTGTTTAAATGATGTAATATTTTACTTTGTCATAAAATGATACATACGAAAAAAATTACTATAATTGCCCATGGAAAATCTCACTTAAAAAAAAACATATTGGACATTTCAACAATATTAAATTTAGTTTATGGACAATGTTTTCTATGCATATTTTTGATAACAAATTTCAAGCACAAACCCATTGACTGCGATGCTTTCATCACAAACCCATCGATTGCAATTAGCATATACTAATCACTTTCTTATTGTGTTAGATATTTTTTCTATTACACTACTATGTGTTAGATCGTTAAGGCATGTGAATAGTCTATCCATGTCAAATTTCAATGCATACAAAAACAGTTTGAAAAAATTTCAACGTTGGCCCCATTCACATGTCACTATTGCCTGCCTCTAGTATTTTATTGGTGTCAATTAAGCAATCAATGAAAAAGAGGGATTTTTCATCACAACTATGAAACATATACATTGTATATACATTAATGTAGAACCTGAAAGAAAAATGAAGAAATACTCACGAAAACTTAAAACTTGTGTCAACTAAATTGTGTACTTTGAAAGAAAATTAGGGTTTATGGTTTACATGATGAATTGATGATGGAAGAAAGTGGGTGTGTGAGTCAAATTTGAGTCCAGAAACCCTCCCATATAGTTAAGGCATTCGAATAGTCTATCCATGTCAAAATTTAGTGCATACATAAATTGTTTGAAAAAAATTCATTGTTGGCCCCATTCACAGGTCACTGTTGTCGGTGTCTAGTCCTAGTACAATTTTCATTCCTCATTCCTCGTTCCTCATTCCTCGTTCCTTGTTCCTCATTCCTCATTCCTTGACCATGTCGTAGTCCCCAAGATCCATTATTTTTGTACAAAACATACTAATGGCATAAAATGTCCCACACAAAGACCAAATTAATATCCGCTACATAAGTCTTTTGTCTTTTTTCAAGGACTATGTAACAAATCTCAATTCTTAGAAGATTTAAATAGGACCTAAGAAACTTAAGTTATTTCCTTAACCATGGGTGACATAACACTATCATTCAATAATCAAATTGTTACATTTCATTGTCAGGCATCATGTGTACTGAGGGCTTGATCAGTCACCACAAAGGAAACATACAAAGAATATTTGTCTTATGAACAAGATATGGTACTATCCATTTTTAGGTTTGGAATAGAGATTGTTCTTATAGACTACACTACATTGCACCATAATATAATCCATAAACTTTTTGTAAACCATATAACACCATTCAAATTAGACACAATATTCTTGTGACGAATTAGCTATACTATCGACGATATTTTTTCATCGATAGTATAGCTAATTCATCGCAAGATTATTTACATTTGTCTCTCTTGCGACGATATTAAATGATTCTTGGATTCATTTCATATTTGGTTTATCAAATTGAAATTAAAATTTGATACTTTGCAAGCTAGTTGGACCTTGAGTCATATACAAATATGAAATTTGGAATCATTAACATATCTACTAGAACATATGAAAAATAGGGTTTATGGTTTCCATGATGATAAGATGATGGAAGAAAGTGGGTGTGTGAGTGAAATTTGAGTCCAGAAGCCCTCCCATATTTTTAAGGCATGCAAATAGTCTATCCATATCAAATTTCAATGCAAACAGATACAATTTGAAAAAATTTCAACGTTGGCCCCATTCACATGTCACTGTTGCCCACCTCTAGTATTTTTATGGTGTCAATTAAGCAATCAACGAAAAAGAGGCATTTTTCATCACAAATATGACACAAATACATTTTATATACATTAATGTAGAACCTGCAAGAAAAATGAAGAAAGACTGACAAAAACTTAAACCTTGCGTCAACCAATTTGTGTACTTTGAAAGAAAATTAGGGTTTATGGTTTACATGATGAATTGATGATGGAATAAAGTGGGTGTGTGAGTCAAATTTGAGCCCATAAACCCTCCCAAATGAAATATATTCTCTTGGTTTCAAGAATAATTTATCCTCTACTGAACAAGGCCAACCATGTGAAGGTGGAACCTCATATGGCCCCTCCCCTCCCCCTCACATCATTCTCAATTGATCCCCAAAACCCAATATATAAAATAGAAAATAATCGAAAGCAACATCCTATTAAGATTCACGCATAGAAACTAAAAAAACAAATATTAATGAAGGTACATGAAATTTTATTTTCAGTCTAAATAATATTTTTAGTCTATCACATACTTTAGTATATTGGCAACTATTTTCAGGTTTCACATAATAATTAAACAACATGTAACATAGGATATAAAAACATCGCATAAAACTTAAAAACATGGAATTAAGCCATGACATTATAAGTAAATTAAAATATTAAATAGTCACGTACCTAATCCAACCTCGACAACATATGTGTAATCATCCTTATTATGTATCTTGATCTTCTTCATCGAACTCGACATCTGTATCATCATCCGGTTCAGAAACAATGTTGAAAGGATTGATGATATCATCATCGTCATAAATGTCATTTTCGAGCATATTTTCATCGACATCATCATCAAGAATTGCAATATTGTCTCCCATGACTGGATCATGATCTTCTTCATCTTCTTCATCTATCGACCCTACATGATCTTCCGCCTCTGTCTGATCTGTCGAATTATCTTCTTGATCTTCAATATCATCTTCTTCCTGTAAATGAGTATACTTAATTGGCCTTCCTCTTGGATCATATCTAACAACAAATGACCAATCCCTTTCACTTGGAACATTTGAGTAAAATCCCTGTTCACATTGGCTTGAAAAAACATAGCGATCATGTCCTCTTTCAAACACCGTTGTTTTAATCATTGGAAATCCAATGGCATGTTGAATAAAAATTCTTTCCTCATCATGTTCATGCATTCGTAACCTATACCATTTGACATCGAACATAACTAATTTGAAGGAATTAAAGTCACACTCAAGTATATCATTTAAATACCCATAGTTTCTATTTTCAGATTCTCTAGGATGTTTGTCACTCCTAGAGGAAACATTAGTGACCTGGAATACTGCAGTTATCCCACTATCCGAAGTTTTCCTAGTTTCATCCAATTATTTGATGAGAAATTTACGACCATTGCACCACATAGCCTTGTGGTGTTTCAACTGCAATATGTCACATATGTAAAATATGCATTGTCAATTAATAAATTAACATATATTTATATAACTTCGAAAGTATCTGAAAAATACAGTACACATGTATTCAGATTAATAAAATATAAAATAATTGAATAAAATGGGTGAATTTGCTTACCTGTCCATCTTTCAAACCATATGCTAAATCAATTTCCCTATGTGTAACATTGGCATCTTCGTTACGACGAGCTTCTCTAACCAATTCAGACAGTCATTGACATGATAAACTACCTCCATTATGTTGTTTACATATTTCAATACATACATTCATCCATTCAAGATTATTTGAAATGTATAAATGCAGTGCATCCCACTCTTGAGCATTTGAATAAAAAAATCATAATTCACCAATATTAAATATTAGTTATAACATCCAATATGCAGTGTTCGAAAACACAGGTATTCCAACAAAGGACAAACACCTTAAGTAACCACTCACATAACCAGATCAAATATCAACACACCGATGTTTTCACTTGGTAAAACCCCTACGGGGAAACATCCATGGCCCCAGCCAACACGATCACTTGGATCAGTTTATTAATGCAAAGAAAAAGATTACAATTTTTTTTTACAAGAGAGGTTCTCACAATCGATCATAGGCAAATGACCCTCCATGCTATTTAAATAGATATCATGGACCAATCGGGTGTTAAGCCACAAATCAATGGTCGTTAATATTGAGGAGAGTATGAACCATCGGATCACTCTATGTCAGGAACATATTGTGACCGTTGAATTTCCTAACTACAAATGCATACTAATGCATACTAAAGAAACACACTAAGAAACACACTTTTACCTAACAACATATTAGACCAAGTAGATCTTAACTAACTCTTAAGTGTCTAAATATCCTAACATGCAGGTAATTATAAATATTAATAATTTATGAAATAAATTGTATTAATATATTAATTAGTATGATCATATACACAAAAAATGAAACTTTATATGCATTATTAATATAATTTTTCACAATTATTAATATATTACCTCTCATTTATTTCATTCTACCTTGCGCCAACAGATGCTCCTGGCCTTTGTTACATGGAATTATATTATTATACCTACATGAGGGGTTAGGGAGGTTAGGTCCCTAACATGCCCTCCCCATTGAAGAACAACCTTGTCCTCAAGGCTTCATATGAGGAAATTGTTGTAGAATGGTGGTCGATTCCCAGGTGGCATCTTCTGGAGGTGTGTCTTTCCATTGAACTAACACTTCCTAGATGGTGCGCTGACAGAGACGATGCTCTCACCAGGCCAAGACTGCTTGTGGCTACAACCATATGGAACCTTCTTCATCCAACTCAGGAAGACTAGTTTGAGTTTGACACTTATTTCCAATCACCTTCTTTAAGCAGGAAACATGAAAAATAGGATGGGGCTTCGACTGACTGGGTAGAGCTAACTGATAGGCCACTAAGCCCACATTCTTGAGCACTGGATAAGGACCATAAAATTTGGGTGCAAGTTTCTGATAGTGGTGATATTTGAGGGAAGTATGCTTATAAGGTTGCAGTCGAAGAAATACTTGGTCCCCTTCAACAAAATGGCGTTTGGAACGACCTTGATCTACTTGTTTCTTCATGCGATTCTGAGCCATGAACAAATTGTCTTTGAGGGAATGAAGAATAACCTCCCAGACTGAAATATTTGTTTCAACCTCCTAAACCCTCGAGACCCCTGGCATATAAGAGAGAACTGATGGGAGATTTTGACCATAGACTGCTTCAAAAAGAGTCATGCGAGTAGCTGCATGGTAAGATGTGTTGTACCACCATTCGACTAGGGGTAACCATTGAGCCCACTGATTTTGCTGCTCAGATGAAAAACACCTCAAATATGTTTCCAAACACTTGTTGACAACTTCCGTCTAGCCATCCATCTGGGGATGACAGGTAGTGATGAGATGAAATTGGGTGCCCTGTAGCTTGAAAAACTCTTGCAAAAATTGATGGTGAAAGTGGGGTCTCTGTCAGAGACAATAGAAATAGGCATTCCATGAAGCTTGAAGATATTATCGATGAATATTTGAGCCACCATGGCGACTGCGAATGGGTGTTGAAGAGCACAAAAATGAGCATATTTCGAGAGACGATTGATGACCACCATGATGACTGACTTATTTCCAAATTTAGGTAAGCCTACAATGAATTCCATAGAAATATATCACCAAATAGAAGGGGGAATTGTGAGTGGTTGGAGTGTGTCCATAGCTTTGACATTTTCTCCCTTGTTGCATTGAAATAACTCACATTCAACCAGAAAGGTGTGGACGTCTTGTTTCATACCCTCCCAGGAAAAAAAAAACAAAACAATTTTTGACCCTTTCATAGGTTTTGGTAAATCCATAATGCCCTGATGTGGGTGAGATATGGAGTTCATAAAGAACTGTGGATTTAAGTTGGGACTAATTTCATAAATACAAATGACATTTGTAGAGAATCTCTTCATTATGCCAAGAGTACCTTGGAGAAACTGAAGAATTGTGTTGCAATTGGTGGACCAGGCTAGGAATTTTGGGGTCTTGCAACCATTCCTGATGAACAACTTGGAGCCAATCTAGTACAATGAAGGAGAGGGAGAAAATGAACCCATATTCTTCATATTTCCAGGAAAGATCATCAACCACTACATTTTCCTTTCCCTTCTTGTGAATGATCTCAAAATCATATCCAAATAGCTTGGTCACCAATTTTTGCTACGTCGGGGATGAAATTCGTTGTTCCAAGAAATAATTGAGACTTTGATGATAAGTTTTGATTTGGAATTGTTGACCCAATAAGTAAGGGCACCAAAGATCCACATCATGGAGAATAGATACCATTTCCTTTTCATAAATGGATTGGCCCAAATGCCGCTCTGAAATTTGTTTGCTAGTGAAGGCGAAGGACCTGCCATCTTGCATGAGGAAAACTCCAATTCATTTCCCGGAAGCATCACATTCCAATACAAATGTCTTTTTGAAGTATGGGAGTGCTAAGACAAGGGTCAAGCACATTACATATTTTAAGGCTTGGAAGACATGATCTGCAGCTGAAGTCCAAGTGAAAGCATTCTTTTTAAGGAGGGAAGTGAGAGGAACTTCAATCTCTCCCTAATTCCGAACAAACTTCCTATAATATCCCATTAAACCCAGAAAACCATGCAAGATCGTAAGAGTTTTAGGGTGAGGTCAATCTTACATAGATTCAATTTTCTTAGGATCCACTTAGACACCATCCTTGCCAACAATATGACCCAGATATTGCACTTCTGAGGCACCAAAGGAACATTTAGATTGTTTGAGGAGAATTTGGTGCTTAAAGAGGAGATGGAGAACTTGATTCACATGGGAGAGATGAGATGACAAATTTTTACTATATATGAGAATATCATCAAAGAAAACTAAGAAAAAATGACGAAGAAAAGGACGAAAGACATGATTCATAAGACTTTGGAAAGTGGAAGGAGCATTACACAATCCAAAGGGCTTTACAAAGAATTCATAATTAATCTCATGAGTGTGAAATGCCATCTTGGGAATGTCTTCGTATTTCATGCGGATCTAGTGGTAGCCAGAACATAGATCCAATTTGGTGAATTACTAAGCACCACTCAATTCATCCAAGAGGTCATCAATGAAATGAATGGGGAATTTGTCTTTGATTGTGAGTTTGTTGAGGGCTCAGAAATCAGGACACGTGCGCCAAGTGCCTTCTTTATTGAGTACCATGACCACAGGGGAAGAATAGGGGATAATACTGGGACATATAACACCAACTTCGAGTATTATATGAACAATTTTCTCAATTTCATTCTCCTGGGAAAAGTGATGACGATAAGGCCGAACATTGGGAGGAAGACTTCCCAGGATGAGAGGGATGGAATGATCATGGAAACCACAGGAAGGGGGAAGTTATTTGGGAGTGGTAAAAACAACTTGGTGGTGGGAGAGGATATATTGGAGATAGAGATGCACAAAAAATGTCTCAAAAACATGAATGGAGTGGAGTTGGGTGATAATTCCCGAATGAACTTTTTTGGGGAGATTTTCCATGTGATGGGAACTGATGATCTCAAGGGAGCCTGCTATTATGACTTGGAACTTATATTGTTGTCCCTCATTTTGGAATTGCATGGTTAATTCCTTAAAATTCATGAGAATTGGGCTGAGAGTATGTAACCATTCGACACCAAGAAAAATGTCACAACCTGTAACACCCCTATTCCCCCTAGCTTGTGATTAATCATTAATCATAATCACCATGCTATGGCATGGGAACAATGTAAATTTATTATTGTTTGGATAGCCAAACAACTGACTGTGGGGGTGAAGCCTTGAAAGTACTCACCATGATATCACTAGAGGAAAGAATGTGAAAACTATAAGACAAGGTTAATTATATCGAATGACCCCAAATTTCCCTTGTTGAAGATAATAAACCTCCTCCAGATCCCAAGGAGAGAAATCAGTTAATGAAGAAAGGACTGGTGGTTGAACCATCAACCAACACCATGAATGAAAGCATGGTCTAGCTGAAGAATGTCATCCCAAAGTACCATAGGATCCTGTAGACCTAGTCTAACCCGAGTTTTCCTTCTGACAGAAGGAACATGATAGGAGGGATGTGCGTGCAAGGAACGTAAGAGAATAAAGAGAAGATTAGAGAATGCGAGAAGCTCTCCAGCTGAGAATGGACAAAAGGTTGTGAGCTTGATGCTGAGGAAGCATCTGATAAACCTCATCGAGGCCGTAACAGAGGGAGAAATCCCTGAGAGTTTGTAGAGAATGAGACTTGAGAAGAAGACCGCAAGATTGATGCTGAGGAAGCATTTGATAAACCTTGTTGAGGTTGTAATAGAGGGATAATCCATGAGAGTTTGTAGAGAACAAGACCTGAGTAGAAAACCGTGAGATTGATGTTGAGGAAGCATCTAATAAACCTCAAAGAAGATGTGAAAGAGAAAGGATCGTTGAGAATCGACATAAATTCCCTAGTGATATCATGGCTTGGCACGGGGGTGGCCAGAGCGATAAGAATGAATGCCTCTGAGCCTATTATTGGGTGGAAAGGAGAACACCCACATTCAGTTGGTTGGTTGCAACCTGTAGTAGATAATTATTCTCATATCCTGTGTAATTTAACTGTAACTGTGAATTAAAGTTGGATATCCTATGAATGTTTCTGGGATGTGCATGTTGTCTCTATAATTAGACGGTATCCCTTTATATTTTCTTGATTGTGTATGTAAGAAAGTAAGGAACTATATGGTTTGCATATGTAAACGCTCGAGCCACGTGGCGGATCAAGTTAAAACAAAGGAGTTGTGAGTTCGTCGACCTTGGGAACAATTTCACGTATACATGTCGACACTTCCAGTCATTCCGAGTCTCTTAGAGGAAGGAGTCTATTAAGCTCAGGAGAGGTAGTGCATGTATGCACAAAGTATTCGCAAGGAAGGTAGACATCGAGAACCTATTAAGTTCTAGATTTGATGAATGAGTGCAAGGGGTGCGCAAAATATTATTCTAAGTTTTAAGTACAGGAGAAATAGCGCAAAGTGCCTAAATATTTAGAGCTGACGAAGCTCATGAAGGATAGAGAGATTAAAGTGTTGAAGGGAATATCCTATCGTTTGGGGAGACGAGTGGAAAATATCCATTAGGGAAAATCTAAGGTATGTCACGACCGTTGGGTTTCGAGGAGGAGCGTAGGTGTTAAATCCTTGACTCCTTCAGTCTTCTTGAGTTTGGCGAACTTTGGTGTTTGTCGTAAGGGAGATGGATCCTCCGAAGTCTCAGAGAGACGAAGTTAATCTGGGCCGTAGATATGAGGACACTTGGGAACTATCCCAAACGTCAAATCTATGATGTGGTCAGCCCAACGTTGACCAGTTCAGAAGAACAAGAGTTTTGTAACGTCAAAACCCTCAAAGGCTGGAGTCGCGAAGAATTGTGGACTGTGGATCTAAGGATCTATCAGGACCCCTATTGACCATTTGATTGTGGGTATGTGTGTATCATGAAGAAGAGCATATGGGAGCCCACGTGTTGAGTGGTGGTGTTTCTAGGTGTGGAGACCTCGTGGCATGGGAAGGGGACGACGGTGGCCTGAGGCAGGTTCCATGTATCCTTATCAGAGTGTTTTGGGATGACCGATGCCCCTTTAGGAGTGGCCCAATAATGGGACCCATAAGACCCTTTGAGTGGAAGTTAGGAGTCGTATATCTCTGGAGTTACATAGACACCCTCAGACCATTATATCTATGCAAAAGTTATCCCAACATTGACTGCTTCGGGAGAATAGGGGTGTTGTAATGCCAAAATCCCTGAATGCCAAAGTTACGAAGTAGCAAGGACCGTTGATCCAAGGGGTACGTGTAATACCCTTGGCCATGATATCGAAGGGCATGAAAGATGATCAGTCCAGGGTGATGTGGACCAAAATTTTGACGTGCCATGTGTCACCTGGATTCGTGCGTATCACATACCCTATAGACCCATTGATACATGACATGTGTCACCCCATAATGAGGGTAGATATCACCCCTAACCCTTCTACGTGTCAGTACCTGGTACGTGCCCACCTAGCCAAAATGGTGCGTGAAGTGACTGGAACTCCGGGAGTCCAGGACTTGGGGACTCCAAAGGTTTGGAGTGTATGGTTGAGGATAAACTGAAAGGTCTGAAGGCTGGAGCCACATGGAGAGATTCCGGGTTCCTTCGAGAGATTGGGATTTCGGGACATTGGGAATTCTTGTGCATAGACATTAAAGATACGTTCAATGCTGAAGTGTCAAAGTGCCGAATGTCGATTTCCCCACTAACCTTTGTGTTAGACGAGGGTTAAGCCAGTCATTGGATTGGGTTAAGGATGGACCTTCCCTACATGAGGTAGGAACCTAGAAATGGTATGAATGGGATGAAGCCATGTGGGTGTCACGTGGACCTCAACTAATGAACACCTGAAGAACTTTGGGAAGACGTAAGATATAAACCAAGGGTCGATTTAGAGCCTTGTTGCAGTTGTTAGAAAGCTACGGGTAAGTAGAAGAGAAATTACCATCTCAAAGAGATGATTCAAGATGAGTTGGTTAAGGAAAAATGAAATTATGATGCCCCACCCCTTAAAAGAGTATTTAGGGGTCGGGTGTGTTACACAACCATCAATGTTTATAAAAAACATTTGGTATTTCAGGTGATACTGAGCAATTTGGAGTCACACATTTTCACATTGTCCCCTACATTTCATGGAACCACCATTGGCAATCATGATTTGAAAATTATTAAGTGCACAGATGTAACAATTAACTTCTTGGGCAATGCGACAATGAATAAATTTATGAGTGCCACCACTGTCCACAAGGATGATGAATTTCCTATTTTTGATGTAACCAATTAATTTGGGAGTCTAGGGAGTAGAGAAGCCAGTGAGGGCATTAAGTAAAATCACTGGTTCAACTTTGGATAGGTTAGAGAGTGGGGTGAGGTTAGATGGTAGTGGTAGTTCCTCCATAGGTGGAACAACAACATCTTCTTCAGAAAGATCCTCAATCACAACCATAAAATATTTTGTTCCTTATACTTGTGCCATGGAAAATATTTGTCATCACAATTATAACAAAGACCCTTGAGTTGACGTTCAACCATTTCAACCTTGGTTAATTTATAGATCTTGAGGGGAGGTGAAGAAAGGGAAAAATGGGTGGGTTTAAGGCGAGGAGGAAAGGAGGGTTTGCGAGTCTGGGAGGACACAATCTATTGGGATTCCTTGGCTCTTTGAGTAGATTCCAACCAAGTCTAGGGGTGTTCCATGAGAACATGGGAACAAATTTCATATTTGAGGCCATTGATAAAGCATTCCCTAAAGAAAGCATCTGACATGCCCTCCATTTTGAAAGACAAGTTCTCAAATGAGGCAATAAAGTCTTCCACTATCCAATAATACTTTAACTTGGTCAAACGACCTAAATGGTGGGTGTCAGAGTCAAAGTAGTCATAAATTTCGGCCACAAACTGTGTCCAATCAGGATACCCTTGGCATGCCTTTTTTCACCATTGCCACCATTTCCATCGTTCTAGATCCAGATGTAGGACACCATAATGAAGCTTGGCTAAATCATCAGTAATGCCATGAAAAGAGAAATAATGTTCCATTTGGGTGACCCAACCTGTAGGATCTGAGCCATCAAATTTGTTCTCCTCAATTCTAGGAGGGCAGAGGTCTCAGGAAAAGTGGGTAGTATGAGGGCCTTGGTAATGGAAAGAGTCATCGTCATCCTGATAAAATGGTTGTTCAGAAGAGGAAGAGTTCTGGGAATGGCCTAGGAAGTGTTCTTTGAGGTCTTTGAGGTAGGAACATTATTCCTTGAGGTATTTGATGTGGGAACATTGTTCCTTGAGGTATTTGATGTGGGAAAATTCATCCTTGAGGAGCTCAATAGTTGAATTGATGGAGCTAATGTTGGAAGTGAGCTAATTGATGGAGTCCTTGTTCTGATGGTTGTCAACAAGCAAGGGATTGAGGTCTTGGGCTCAAGTGGTAGTTATTTGGACAAAGGAGTAGGAAAATGGTATAGGGGAAACAAAAGGGGTCTAGAGGGGTGGGTGGGACCACAAAGAAAAAAAGGTGTCAAATGATAGGTACCACTACAAGGGAGAAAATGGGGATCCAAAATGATAGGATCCAAATAAGGGTGTCAGAGATGGGTCAGGTCCACAAAAAAATTTGGGTTAAAAATGATAGGTATCACAGGAATCGGGGCAAAGAGAGGAAACCAGTGGGATAGGTCCCAAATAAGTGTGCTGACAGGACCACTATACTCGGTCTTTTTTTTACTCCTGCAGAGTTATACTTCAGCCTGAAGAATACTGCAGTGACAAAATGCCCAAATGATTAACAAGAAGAAATGTGTAGTAATTTCACAAACTGAATGCAAAAGACACAGTTGTGTGGCAATAGAACTTGTCTGTTCTGTTTTTGTTTCTTTCCCAAGAGTTAGGGTATTCAAGGGTTCTACAGACAAGGGTTTTCCCTTTGCTATAGTTCTCTGATATACGTGCGAGGTCCAACAAAAGTACTCATACCAATATCGTAGGGCACCAACTAAGGAGGCTAGACCATTCCCTTAACTGTACTACACGAATACCCAGATACTAGAGAGTATCTTCCTGAGTGTTGTTCTTGGTGGAACTATAGCAGTCATGAGGCCGATCGATTTATCTATGGAGGGCTTCAGGAAATCTAGGCCGATCTATATACATGTGCTTCCTGATGCGCTACCACTCGAAGGGGTATCAACATGGGTTACAAGGGTGGCCAAAAGATGTACGCTTAAGTACCACTTGTATTTCCTACATGTATGAATACCCAACCACGGGTTTATGCGTGTAATGACAAATCTTTGTAGCTTTAAGATGCCGAAATACGTCTCTACCCTGAAAAAAAATTAACTCACAATTTTCTACCAAGGAAGGTGCTCTAATACCACTTGTAGTATTCCATAAATAAAAGTATGCAGAATGGAAATAATTAGCTAGAAATGGCATAGCAACAATGATATAACCAGAACAATACCACAATAATACCAGAATAATACCTTAATAACACCAGAAAGATAACTTTGATTATAGAGAGAAATATTCACTTGCCTCTTCGAGGGGGAAACCTCTAGTAGAGCATAGATATATTAAAATAATATCCAACACAAGATTTCTCATACCCTATACTTCTATTTATACTAAATCTATCTATCCAAAAGAACAATCTAGAGAAATATCCTTCTAGAAGCGGAAGCTTCTATTAGCTCTTCAAACAATTGATTTATTCTTCCTTATTGCTAGGCCTTATTAATATTGGCCTTTATTACATGGAATTATATTATTCTACCTATGTGACGGGTTAGTTCCCTAACATAATTCCATTTTGAATTTCATTCATAAATAGAATATAAGTTTAAATTGTATAAATAGACAGATCATCGACGCAGACCCCACTGCTATTGTCGCGACTGCAACAATTCAACCAGAAGAACCAACAAATCCAGAAGAGGGGGAGCGCCTTTTTCATTCATAGATGTGGGTGAAGGGGACCCCGCTACATTTTATTGTTGATAGAGGAAGCCAGAAGAACCTCATCTCAGCAGAGGTCGTCAAACAGTTGGGATTGTCGA
>JZKD02S1827870.1:464838-498030 GCA_000966675.3 Picea glauca | reverse complement strand
CACCCACCTTTTCCAAATGGCTCAAAATAGTTTTCTGGCCATTTTGGCAATTTACTATTTTTAGCAGGTTTTAACTTCTGGGGCCATTTTGAGGGTCCAAATGAAGGTTTTTAAAGATCTAGATTCTCAATGATAGCCGAAGGCATGATTGAGCCCCCAAAATGAATCTCCTTGACAATACCTTTCCAATGAGCTATCACACGCCTAAACCGGAGATCGTATGCAAAAGTTACGACCCCGAGAAGTTGATGTAGTCACTTACCCAAACGGGGCCCACATGACTTTTGGCACTTCATCTCCTAGGGTTAGGTTTTTGGATGTCTAGGACTTTTGGCATTCCCGTCTATTGTAAAAGGGCCTTCCAAGCCTCATTGTAATCATCTTCTTGCGAATGTGAGTAGCCGTCACATCTCTTCTCAGAGATAAGCTGCCACCATTCTAGCGAGTCTTTCACTCTGTATTTTTACAGACTCTGTACATTTCTTTCATTAATAGAAATCGTGTAAGACTGTATATCTGTGACTCTTGTTATATTTCCTCTATATCTCTGTTATATTTTTGTCTCTCTTGCAATATCTCTGAATATTTCCTTGTTATATCTCCGCTCTCATTTCGTGCCAAAAATAATCTGGATCATATGCATATGCAATTTTCCACCCAAATATAGGTATCGCATATAGATTCCACCCCCAAGCTGGGCTATGAAGCCGCCAGGGTGAAGGAAACTATATATAGACTCATAGGTCATTTTCCCAAATTATCCCAACTCAATTTCTCACAGGATCAACCAATATTTTCAAAACTAAGAACAAAAATGAATCACCCAATCATCAAATAGTCATGGAATTCCTATCCACTACCCACACATGACAAGTAGTACATCTCCCTTATCTACTCAATAGTTCCTAAGGAGTATTCTCCTTTCTAGTGCTCTCTTTGTAGGCATGAAGAACCCATTTTGTTTTTACCTTCTAGAATAACCTGGTAGAATTATACATTGGCTCTAAGGCACCCAATGTGTACAAGGAGGTGTCCAGTTGTCATGAGTGTCATATTTTTTATGGAAAAAGGAAATTGCAGCCCTTTCCATTAAAAGTTATTTCTGTTGAAGCACCATTTAGGCAATGGGGCCTTGACTTTATAGGAGAGATTCATCCACCATCTTCAGCTCATCATAGGTGGATATTGACAACTACACACTCCTTCACCAAATGGATTGAAGTAGTTCCAATAAGGAAAGCTATTGATGTTGTCATTATTCAATTTATGGAAAGTAACATTCTGTCTAGGTTTGCCTGTCTAGTCAAAATTATAACTGATAATGCAACAATGTTCAAGTCCAAGAGAATGGAAATTTTTTGCCGTGATTGTAACATAACCCTTGGTCATTCCACAACTTATTACCCACAGGGTAATGGGTTAGTTGAGTCATCCAACAATACCTTGACAATTATTATTAAAAATATTCTATAGGAAAACAAGAAGGCTTCGCACAAGAAACTTATTTATGCATTATGGACTAATAGGATCACTACCAAGAGGTTTATTGCTACATCACCTTTTCATATTGTATATAGCACATATGCAGCTTTCCCTACTTCATTAGGGATACCAGTGATGAAGTTGCTACAAGAATAGGCCAATGAACCAAATGATGCTCAAAGAAGGATAAATAAATTGATTCATGTGCAACAAATGAGAGAACAAATTTTCAACAACTCACAAATGCATTAGGACAACATGAAAATATTTTTTGACAGACATACAAAGGTTGATGATTTCAAGGTAGATGATTTGGTGCCGAAGTGGGATGAAAGAAATGAAGATAAAGGGAAGCATGGAAAGTTTGATCACCTATGGATAGGTCTATTTAGATTTGTTTCTTATCATGGGAGAAATGATTATTTATTGTGGGAGATCAATGAAAATCTCATTGGTGGAGGACCTGTAAATGGCAGGTTTCTCAAACACTACCTTTCTTAAAAGTATTTTTGTCTTTCCATTTCATTGTAAATAACCATTTTTATTTTCAAGATAAAGGAGTTTAAGTTTTTCCATCTAAAAATAATTTGAAGCCAAAAGAGAAGTCCCTAAGGTTTTGTTTCAGATTAGTGGTGTGAATTGAAATAGACAAGGTATCCAGGTTTCTATTTTTCAGAAAAATTTCAGAAATTTTCAAAAATGTCCTAATGAATAATGCTATTGGATCTACAGTTATTTGGCGCCTCGTAGGGAGGACGCCATCCCTAGTTGGAGCCCATGTTAGTCACCAATAATTTTTTTTTATGACCTGGGGTTAGAATTATAAAATTCGCAGAGGCGCTAAATGGTTTGGAGGCACGATAAATTGACAGAATGGTTAAAAATGGCATAAAATAGTTAAATTTGGCGAAGAAATTAATCAAATCGGGCCCATAATGTTTTTGATCACGATCCATCAAAATCAATGGTGAGGAAGCATTGTGGAGTTTGAAGTTGTGTAGGAGATAATTGTGAAGGGAAGTCCCTCAATCCAAACCGTGGTTTATATCAAGGAGTACATGTCAACGTCAGATTTATTGCGGAATGACAAGTGGGTTGTTCCAAAAACGCCAATCCACATCCCCACAATTTGAAAAGTATAAAATGTCGATTTGAAATTTTCTTTTTTATTATTTTAAAACTCAAGAACCGTTGGAACACTGTCACGACCACCATTTTCTGTTGCAACCAAACTTTGCACCACTACAGTTCACTTCCAGGTATTTATCTCATCTCCATGGATCCCATAGTATTGTCAGTAACAGAGAAATACCCTGAAAGTAATGAGGCAACCCTAATTGACAGAGATGCAGATGTATTTGATCCTCATATCACTATTTCCCCCATTTATGTGTCTCATGGAAACTTTGTTGATATAAGGGGAAAGAGTATTCCATTTTTAGAAGCGGTCCATGCCTCCATTGTCCCATATGTTGTCGAGCTTTCTTTCTTGTTTTCTGAATTTGTAGTTTGGTGCACTGAGCAATATTCCCATTCAGAAAGGGTAATTGTCAATAAACAAGGGTCTCAAGGCCTATGTAGAATATATAATTTGTCAGTTCGAAAGTCACTCAATATACCAGAAGCATTTTCCCTTAATTATGAGTCATTCAACGAAGAAAAAGTGATTAGGTTTTACAGAGAATGTCAGCTAGAGCTCAAAAGTCAATTTCTACAACAAATCATTAAACATGAACAAATTTCAGAGAGTTTGTCCTTACCAATGATTATCAACATGATGTTCATTGAAGTTCAGTGGGTCTATTCCCTTTTGAGTCAGTTCCTAGGTCTAGATAGTGATGAATATGTTATGGAATTCATGCTTGGTTTTCTTTTGATTTTATTTAAGTCAGAGTTTGGTTAGTCAGTCCATATTAATTTTGATAAATTCTTAGCTGACACCATTCACAAGCAGATAGTAAATTTCCACTCTTTGAGACATTTCAGATACTATACATATCTGTTAAAGATTTTATTAGCAAGTAACCATGGAGAAATCCCTGAAGAAAATTTTGTATCTACTGAATGTAAAAGAATTAATTTACTCATATTCATCAACAAGGTCATGTCAAGAATCTATTCTCTTATTTTTAATACAATTTTACCCAGAGTTTTGGAGGACATGAAGATTCATCTACAACCAAATCCAGAAAACAGAGTAGGAGACTGGGTACTTTTTATGCATTCAACTATGATCTGGGTATATGGTTTTCATGAGTCTCCTTATGTAATAAACCCCAATTTCATCATAATTTTATTACTATTTTATTATTATTATTATTATTAGGCTCTAAGTCTGTATAATAGTCTATAACAACACTAGAAAAAATGCGATACCCTATGTATTAAATTTCTCTTTCCTAGCATTATAGATCCATAGTCTGGAGTTTACCCCTCCAACTTTTATTTAAGTTGTACTAGTCTTTGCAAGGGGTTGAATGTCTACACTTAAAAAATAATGTAATCGACATAGGCTCGGAACTTAGGATTTCAGCCCCTCTCTTAACACATATTACCATATGTGCGTGTAGGCCTAAACTCCAATACACAAAATCAATTTAAATACACGTAAAAAGGAAAGTCAAAAGTTTTGCTTTATCCTTGGACTTAGAGGTTTGTCTTATCAAATGTATGCCTACGAACATTTTGGTGACTTCCTCTGAAATTATGTGGTTGAATGAGAGTCGTCTCATCACAACAAAAATCCCATTAAAACTTACTAGTTAGAAGCGATCCCTAAACTGGTAGTTGATTGAATCCTTACGAGATTTAACTAAACACAACCCTGGCGCCAACTGGACTAGTAGTGATAGGTTTTTTCTTTCTTTTGGAGGAGTCTCATACCTTTCCTGGAAATTACATTAAATATGACGGGATGTGATGATAGTGGGAATTAAGTTCTCTGACTGGCCATTAAAGGGGGTGGGTGAGGAACGAGAACTGCCCTGTGCCCTACTCCAATCCATTCACGCCCAATCACTCCTGTCACATGGCATCGAATTCTCGATGTACCCCACATTCAATATGCACTGGGGATTGTTTCTTAGGGTAGAAACCAATATTCATTGTCATTTGTGCAAGTCTGTTCCGAATTGAGCTCTGTGTGTTCCTTTGTTTTCTTGGCTTACTCTGCGCAGGGTATGGTGGCTTGGAGCACCTTCCAGATTATTCTTGTTTTCGGTAAGTGATTTTCTTACGGTATAACTTTTACTGCAAGTTCCCATTTGATATTTTTCAGCCTATTGCTCCTGCATTCCCTCCCAACTCATTTCATGCGAGTAGGGTCCTTCTCGTAATCCCTTTCACCCTCCTCCTACATTCGTCATTTTTCATGCGTTGGAAAATTTCCTCTGTGCTATCTCCTACTATATTTCGGTGGAAAAATAGTCAAAATTTCATTTGGTTAGGCCTTATATACATCTGTAAGTTATACCTGTTCTATGAAACTAGAATCTTTTTGGAAGTTACTTCTATTCTGGTTGAGTAACAATGAAATGGGTTTTCACTTCGTTTCTCTTTTTTTTTTCTCTCGGGATTTCTCGACGAAACCTTAAGCCTGGGGTTTACTGTTGGAGAGTCTCTCGTAAAAGTAATAACCGACCTAACCTTTCAACAAAACTTAAACTTGAAATATAACTAAAGGTGGTCAGATTTACCTCTGCATACCCTCTTACTCATATTATGGACGCAATAAGAGTGCATGTGCACCTGGAGTTTTCGACATTGTGTTGTCTCTGTATCTTCTTTAAAAACTTATTCATAGGATACTAGACAGATGATTGGTATGGTTTTATTGGCCCTTTGATTTTTTTGAAAAGGACAATGAATTTATGCTTATCATGCAATTTGGATATATTCTTACATTCTTTTATTTATTCTCTATTTCGTTCTTTTCCTTGGTTATTCAAAGATTTCTTTTATCGCTAATGATGGGCCCTTTGTTTTGTGAGGGTACACATAAGAGAGATTCAGACTCCTCCTCCCTCTTCGTTTAGACAGTACGTAGTTTGTTGCAAAAGGGGAAAGCATCAAATCTTCCTATTTAAGTTAAGAATTATTTCGGTTGTACTCGTCTATTTTATTAGATTCTTTTCTTTTCTGTTCGAACAAGTCTGTAATTGTTTTGTTGAAATGTATGCAGGGTTTCTTTCGATCACGAGAATACATGGGGAACAACCTCCATCATATACTTAAGAGGTATTCGAATTTCATTCTGCCCCTTTCTAGAAGCTTCGACAACTCAATAATTAAAGGGGTTAATTCTTTGTGGCAAAGGTTGTTTGTTTTTATACTTCTATTATTTAATTTCTAGGTCAATACGAGGGTCGACTGTAAAACTATAAGATTGGCCAAAAGAGTCAAGTTGGATTTTCTTATACTATGTCTTGACTCAAACATTAATGGAAGGATGATTTTCAACTTCCTCTTGACCTTCTGGATTTTCCTTGAAAGACAACTCGAGTAATATGATACTTGTTCTTTTCATTCTGTAACTTTGACTTAAGTCTTTATCAATGCAGGTTCTCAGAGAATTTAGAATAATGGTTGTATAAATGTCTGGTGTTTATATTCATCATAATGTCGCAATTATTGAGACAATTACTCACATTATTCTGAGTCATATACAAGTCTATTATTGATTTACGTTACATCTGTGTATGCGATTTGTTTGGAGTTATACTATTCCCTGGTAACAATTGGGTATTGGCTAGATCTGCGCACTAGGTGGTTAGACAGGTCTTATGTCTTAAAGTTTATGATTATGTCAATTATTTTTGTTTTGTCCTTCTTTATACAACTGTAATCGTATATGCGTAGTCATTCTTTGATGGTGATTAGATCTCTATCACTATACAAATATGTAAACAAACCTATATGTGATATATGGATATGTGATCCGTAGGGTCCATAGTACCTTGTATTTCTCTCTTCAATATTATATGAGAATGGAAAATCTCAGCTAAGTAATATGAATTCATTTTCTGAATTTTAGTTATAGAGATACACATAAAATTATATGTATATATATAGATTTGTTCAATTTGATTTTTATATAGGTAGTTCTGCCTAGAAATTTCAGTTACAGGAATAAACAAACGACTGTAAACAGATCTGTTCCTTTCAAGTACGGTGTACATAGATAAATTCTTCCTAACCATTTAATTTTCATAAGGAAATAATTCCAGAATTTTAGTCATCTGTTGTAAACTTGCTCCAAATGGACATATCTCATTCATGGAAGATATTACACTTTAATTCAACCAAATGCACTACATACATACATACATACATACATACATACATACATACATACATACATACATATATACATACATATATATATATATATATATATATATATATATATATATATAATCAGTCAACAGATAACTTACAAAAATAGATATGATCGTTCAAATAGATACATTACAACAAGTAGATATGATCGTTCAAACAGATACATTACAACAAGTAGATATAGTTATTCCAAATAGAGAGAAAAATATTACATATCTGAAGTAGTTCACGGAAAGACAAAGGAAACAACCACGTTCCTCCCAACCGTAGAACAGGGCAGCCAAATCACTTGCTCGATTCACCCCCTAGCCTGACCATGAATCCATGAGGGAAAACTTGGAATCTCCTCTTCAACAATGTCTTCCTCTATCCCTCATATTCTCCTTGCCTCACACTTAATTCTTAGTGTTCATAATAGCAAGTACACAGTAGTTATTTTCCCCAACATACTCCTCATTGCCTCACACCTTAGAAAATAGTGTTCATAACAACAAGAGGTAATTCCTTTTCTAAAATACTTGGTAGCGTCCTGCCTCCTCACATATGCTATTTAACAAAACAATGTTTTTTCCTAGGTCTTTCTCCCCCCCCTTGGGAATTTTTGTAGCTTTCTAAATCCCTGATTTTCAGGGGCTTCCAATGGCCAAATCTCTGATTGTCCACTTGTAATAATCAGCCCAGAGGTAGTTCCAACATGTTCCCCACTCATGGAGTCATGGTCAACTAATTTTAACATGTCTGTTCCATTTGTCCTGCTGCAATCAATATAAAATATTTTGTTTTCATACAAGTGTCATAGTCAAATAGTTAGTTGGGTCAAATCAGATCTCTGCCCAACAGTCATAATAATTAATTACAATTATCAAATTTGAAATTCGGAATTTCCATAAATGACAAAAAAATTCCAAGTTCGAATTTACTAAAACTGGAATAATTTTCCAACCAATTTTAAATTTTAAAAATACTTTATTTTTGGGGATGTCACATCCTTTCCCCCTTCAATAGAACACTCTCCTCAGTGTTCGTTCCTTTCTTGGAACAAAATTGGATGAGATTTCCGCAAATCTCCCTCCAACTCCCAAGTGGCCTCATTAGGACTAAAGTGCTTCCATTGCACCTTTACCTGAGCGACGGCTCTGTTCCGAAGTGCTATTTCTCTCCAGTCCAGAATACGTAGGGGTTCCACATGGAACTCGCCTTTGGGTTCCACCTGCACCAAGTTCCAATCAATCATATGAGTAGGGTCATGAACATACCTTTTCAACAAAGAAACATGAAATACATTATGTATTCTTAGATTAGCTAGAAGTGCAAGTTGGTATGCTACGGGTCCAATTCGAGCTAGTATCTCGAAGGGCCCACAAAACCTGGGTGCTAGCTTGGCACAGTTTCCTAACTTCAATGAACTTTTTTGGGCTTTTACCTTCAAATAAACATGGTCTCCCACTTGAAATTCAAAGTGTCTTCTTTTCTTATTTGCATAGCTCTTCTGTCTATCCTGTGCTTCTTTTAAGTTCTATTGTACCTTCCTTACCATGTTCTCCATTTCTTGGAGAAACTCTGATCCAACCATGAGTCTGTCAACCAGGTTATCCCAGCTAATTGGAGTCGTACACTTTCTGCCATATAGTACCTCAAAAGGGCTTAACTTAGCTGAAGTTCGATACCCATTGTTATATGCAAATTCTACCAAGTGTAGGTAGTCTTCCCACTTGTGTGGTTTTGTTCTTACATACATGCAGAGCATATCCTCTACGATTTGGTTTTTCCTTTTGGTTTGTCCATCCATTTGTGGGTGATAACTCGTACTGAAATTAAAATTAGTATTTAGCCCTGCAAACAATTCCTTCCAAATAGCGGATGTGAATTTTACGTCTCTATCTGAAATCACCATTTTAGGAATACCATGCAGTCTAAAAATTTATTTCATAAATATTTCAGCAATGTTTATAGCTTTAAAAGTAGACTTTATAGGAATAAAGTGTACAGACTTACCGAGTTTATCGATTAAAACCATAATAAAATCATTATGTTTCTGAGTTTTTGGCAAACCTGTTATAAAGTCCAATGATATGGTCTCCCATTTCCATTCTGGTACCAGTAATGGCTGTAATAGGCTAGCTAGATGCTGGCGTTTGACCTTAACCTGCTGACAATCTTGGCACCTAGCCAAGTATTCTACTGTTTCTCCCTTCATATTAGGTTAGTAAAATAGTTTTCTAAGTGTTGTTATCATCTTCTGGTATCCTGGATGGCTAGAATACAATTTCTTATGCACTTTGTCCAAGACTATTAACTTTAACTCTGCTGAATCTGTTATGTAAAGTCTATTTTTAAATCGTAATAGTCCGTTCTTGTCGATACTTAGATCTGGTTTATCTAAGTTTGTGGTACTGTTTTGTAATTCTGCCATTATCTTAGTGTAATTTTTGTCGTTAATACATGTCGTCCTTGTTATTTGTTCCATATCACTTTCTTTCCTGCTGATATTTATTTCGAATAGCCCATGGACTCTTCTGCTTAAAGCATCTGCTACCTTATTTTCCTTACCCTTGATATGTCTGACTTCGAAGTCGAATTCGCTCAAGAAATCTAGCCATCTTTCTCGCCTTGCATTAAGAACTGGTTGGCTAAACAAATATTTCACACCGCTATTATCTATCAATAGTAGAAATTTCTCGCCCATTATGTAGTGTCACCACATTTTTAAGGTGTGTATTATCGCTGCCAATTCAAAGTCATGAGTGACATAATTTTGCTCATGTTATTTTAATTTATGGGACTCATAACAAATCACGTGTCCTTCCTGAGTTAGGACACCACCTAGTCCTTCTTTACTTGTGTCAACACATACGATAAAGTCTTTATCTAGGTCTGCTACCTTCAATATGGGTGTAGTTTTCAATAATTCCTTTAGCTTGTTAAAATTGTCTTGACACTTATGTGACCAGTTAAATTTGGTCCCTTTCCTTTGTAATGACATGATAGGATAAGCTATTTTGGAAAATCCTTCTATGAATCTGCGATAATACTCAGTGATTCCCATGAATGACCGGATGTCCGCTACATCCTTTGGTACTGGCCATTCCATAATGGCTCTTACTTTCTCAGGGTCGACTGCAATGCCTTCTGCAGATATTACGTGTCCTACGTACTGTATCTTCTTCTGGTAAAAATCCCACTTATCGAATTTAGCATACAGTTGGTGCTTCCTTAAAGTTTGCAGGATGATTCTTAAGTGTTCTTCATGTTCTTCCTCCATTTTAGAATACACCAGGATATCGTCGATAAATACTAGTACAGACTTGTCTAAGTACTGACTAAAGATAGTGTTCATCAGGCACATAAATGTGGCTGGTGCATTAGTGAGTCCAAACGGTATGAATATGAATTCATAGTGTCCATATCTTGTTTGAAAGTTTTTTTTTCTTATGTCCTCATCTTTTATCCTGACTTGATGTTAACCAGATCGTAAATCCAATTTTGAAAAGATTTTGGCCCCGCCTATTTGATCGAACATGTCATTTATCCTAGGTAAGGGGTACTTGTTCTTAATAGTCATTTTATTCAATTGTCTATAGTTGATACAAAGTCTTAGAATACCATCTTTCTTTTTCACAAAGAGGACTGGTGCTCCCGATGGTGAAACACTGGGTCTAATATACTTTTTTTCCAACAATTCCTCCAGTTGTATATTTAGTTCTGTCAATTTAGGTAAACGCATTCGGTAAGGTGCTTTTGAGATAGGGGCTGACCCAGGTAGTAGGTCTATGGAGAAGTCTATTTCCCTTATAGGAGGTAATTCTGGTATCTCATCAACAAACATGTCTCTAAACTCATGTAGGACAGTAAAATCTTCTAGCTTCAACTTGTCTTCTTTTTCTAACAGATTCATTATTTGGATGGCGTAAACTTGACACCCCTTTCTCATACATTTCTTGAATTGCATTGATGTGACTTGTCTAACTGATACTGGTTTTGGTATACCTTGGGTTGTTCTAGTAATGTCACAATCATCTTTATAGTTAAGTGTCTTTGTATAACAATCTAGAACTGCTTTGTGTCTTTCCAACCAATCCATTCCGATGATCATATTGTAGGATCCTAGTGGCAGAATATTCAAATTTGTTTTTATGTTTTGACCATCTAATTTAAATTCAAAATCAGAAACAAAGTCAACCACTTTCCTTTTAGTTCCTGTTGCTAACTGTACCAGCCATGATTTTACGCGTTTCATCCTCTTAAGTTTATTTGACTCTACTACTCCAGGAGTGATATAACTTAACATAGCTCCAGGATCATTTAAAACAGAAATTCAGGTATTATTTATTTTACCTTCGATTTCCACCACAAAGGACTGGTGGTCAGCTTGCCAACCGCCAATGGATGAATTAATCCGATTCAGGCTTCTGCCTACATCACCCACCGTTGAAGCTTCTTGCAGATTATGAACATTAGTTCTGTTTGCCATGCTTAAACGTGGGTAGTTCCTCCTGATATGAGGTTCTCCACATTCCCAACACTTTAACAGTTCCCGAGGATTGTCCCCAAATTTCTTTGTTCCCAGGTTTACCGGTTTACCGCCTCCTTGTGTGTTTGGATGGTTTGAGTAAAAATATTTTCTAGGAAAGATTTTTGCTGCATTCCGATAAGGAGCTGGCTGGTATCCCTTCTTCCGTTGGTTCATTTTGTATCGTTTCTTATCCTTCCAAGCTTTGGGGAATTCTGCCCGCTGTTTGTACTGGTCGAAGCACATTCGTGCTTTCCTGAATACTTCGCTCAAGGATTTGGGGTTGTCAAACTAAATTTTGTCCCTGTAGGACTGTGGTAGATAGCTTAAGAATTGCTAGATTTTTACCTTGTCCTCTCGGTTGTAAGGTACAAACCTTAGTAGTTCCATAAATTTGTTTATAAGGTCTTCCATCGTCATCTGTCCAAGTCGTAACTTGTATTTTTTTTTTTTTTCCTTTCATAGTAGCTTTCAGAAAGGTATTGCTTCTTAAAATACTTCTTAAATTCAGACCACTCCATCTGTTTCTCCTTTAGGCCCTTGGCCAATTTCAGATCTTGCCACCAAATGCTGGCCTTCCCTTTCAGATTGTATATGGTCATTCCGACCTTCATATTGCTGGAATAATTGTAAATTTAGAAGTATTTTTTGATGTCTAACAACCATGCCTTGGCCTCCTCTCCTGTTCTGGATTCTCCATCAAAGGTAGCTAGTTTAATATTTTTAAATGCTCCTTCAAAGTGGTCTACTTGTTTCCTCTTTCGGTCTATTTTAGTTTTGTCCTCAACTAAAGGTGTACCTTCAGATGAACTGTCTCCTTTTTCTGTTTCAGGCCCAGAATTCTTGGAGGCCCTTTTGCCGACCTCTTCGTCATGGTTATCATCCTTTGGGATTTTCTTGGTCACTATACTGCGCAACATGACTTCATTTATCTCTTGTTGTTCCTGCTGTGCTTTCTTCAATTTCTCATTGTCTACTTTGAAAACCTGCAGTTCAACAAAAAGATTCCTCATTGTTTCCAGTACTTCCTTGGGTGAGCTTCCGTCACTATTTTGTCTTGGATCTCCATGAGTTCCCTACTCTGGGTTTCCTTCCATTCTGATTTCTGCATCATCCTGAGCTGCCATAACTCACACAAAACATAAAGGTTTTCTATTTGTAACATAAAGGTTTATTAGTTTTGCATAGATTGAAATATATGCTAAGCAACTAATGTGGCCATGTTCAGTTCCAGTGTTGTAACCTTTTTCTCTGATACCATATGTAATAAACCTCGATTTCATCATAATTTTATTACTATTTTTTTATTTTTTTTATTAGGCTCTAAGTCTGTATAATAGTCTATAACAACACTAGAAAAAATGTGATACCCTGTGTATTAAATTTCTCTTTGCTAGCATTACAGATCCATAGTCTTGAGTTTACCCCTCCAACTTTTATTTAAGTCATACTAGTCTTTGCAAGGGGTTGAATGTCTACACTTAAATAATAATGTAATCGACATAGGCCCAAAACTTAGGATTTCATACCCTCTCTTAACACATATTACCATATGTGTGCGCAGACCTAAACTCCAATACACCAAATCAACTCAAATACACGTAAAAAGGGAAGTCAAAAGGTTTGCTTTATCCTTGGACTTAGAGGTTTGACTTATCAAATGTATGCCTACAAACATTTTGGTGACTTCCTTGGAAATTTTGTGGTTGACTGAGAGTCTTCCCGTGGCAACGAAAATCCCATTAAAACTTACTAGTTAGAAGCGAGCCCTAAACTGGCAGTTGATTGAATCCTTACGAGATTTAACTAAACACAACCCTGACGCCAACTGGACTAGTAGTGATAGGTTTTTTCTTTCTTTTGGAGGAGTCCCATACTTGTCTTGGAAATTACATTAAATATGACGAGATGTGATGACAATCAAAATTAAGTTCTTTGATCAACCATTAAAGGGGGTGGGTGAGGAATGAGAACCGCCATGTGCCCTACTCCAATCCATTCACGCCCAATCACTCATATCACATGGCATCGAATTCTCGATGTACCCCACATTCAATATGCATTGGGGATTGTGTCTTAGGGTAACAACTGATATTCATTGTCATTTGTGCAAGTTTGTTTCGAATTGAGCTCTGTGTGTTCCTTTGTTTTCTTGGCTTACTCTGCGCAGGGTATGGTGGCTTGGAGCACCTTCCAGATTATTCTTGTTTTCAGTAAGTGTCTTTCTTACGGTATAACTTATACTGCAAGTTACCATTTGATCTTTTTCGGCCTACTGCTCCTGCATTCCCTCCCAATGCATTTCATGCGAGTAGGGTCCTTCTCGTAATCCCTCTCACCCTCCTCCTACATTCGCCATTTTTCATGCATTGGAAACTTTCCTCCGTGCTATATCCTATTGTATTTTGTTGGAAAATTAGTCATAAGTTCGTTTGGTTAGGCCTTATATACATCTGTAAGTTATACATGTTCTACGACGCTGGAATCATTATGGAAGTTACTTCTATTTTGGTTGAGTAACAATGAAATGGGTTTTCACTTCATTTCTCTTTTTTTTGTTTTTTTTTGTTTTTTCTCTCGGGATTTCTCGATGAAACCTTAAGCCTGGGGTTTCCTGTTGGAGATTCTCTCGTAAAAGAATAGTCGACCTAACCTTTCAACAAATCTTAAACCCTAAAGATAACTAAAGGTGGTCAAATTTACCTTTGCATACCCTCTTACTCATATTCTGGACACAATAAGAGTGCATGTGCGCCTGGAGTTTTCAACATTGTGTTGTCTCTGTATCTTCTTTAAAAACTTATTCATAGGATTCTAGACAGATGATTGGTATGGTTTTATTGGTCCTTTGATTTGTTTGAAAAGGACAATGAATTTATGCTTATCATGCGATTTGGATATATTCTGGCATTCGTTTATTTATTCTCTGTTCCGTTCTTTTCCTTGGTTATTCAAAGATTTATTTTATCGCTAATGATGCACCCTTTGTTTTGCGAGGGTACCCATCAGAGAGATTCAGACTCATCCTCCCTCTCCATTTGGACAGTATGCAGTTTGTCGCAAAAGGGGAAATCATTGAATCTTCCTATTTAATTAAGAATTATTTTGGCTATACTCATCTATTTTATTAGATTCTTTTCTTTCTTGTTCGAACAAGTCTGTAATTGTTTTTTTGAAATGTATGCAGGGTTTCTTTTGGTCACGAGAATACATGGGGAACAACCTCCATCATCTGCTTATGAGGTATTCGAGTTCTATTCTGCCCCTTTCTAGAAGCTTCGACAACTCAAGAATTAAAGGGGTTAATTCTCTGTGGCAGAGGTTGTTTGTTTTTATACTTCTATTATTTAATTTATAGGCCAATACAAGGGTCGACTGTAAAACTATAAGATTGGCTGAAAGAGTCAAGTCAGATTTTCTTATACTATGTCTTGACTCAATCATTAATGGAAGGACGATTTTCAACTTTCTCTTAACCTTCTGGATTTTCCTTGAAAGACAACTCGAGTAATATGATACTTGTTCTTTTCATTATGTAACTTTGCCTTAAGTCTTTATTAATGCAGGTTCTCAGAGAATTTAGAATAATGGTTGTATAAATGTCTAGTGTTTATATTCATCATAATGTCACAATTATTGAGACAATTACTCACTTTATTCTGATTCATATACAAGTCTATTATTGATTTACATTACCTCTGTGTATGTGATTTGTCTGGAGTTATACTATTCCTTGGTAACAGTAGGGTATTGGCTAGATCTGCGCACTAGGTGGTTAGACAGGTCTTATGTTTTAAAGTTTATGATTATGTCAATCATTTATAGATTGTCCTTCTTTATACAACTGTAATCGTATATGGGTAGTCATTCTTTGATGGTAATTAGATCTCTATCACTATACAAATATGTAAACAAACCTATATGTGATATATGGATATGTGATCCGTAGGGTCCATAGTACCTTGTATTTCTCTCTTCAATATTATATGAGAATGGGAAATCTCAGCTAAGTAATATGAATTCATTTTCTGAATTTTAGTTATAGAGATACACATAAACTTATATGTATATATACAGATTTGTTCAATTCAATTTTTATATAGGTAGTTCCGCCTAGAAAATTCAGTTACAGGAATAAAAAAATGATTGTAAACATATATGTTCCTTTCAAGTATGGTGTACATAGATAAATTCTACCTAACCGTTTATTTTTCATAAGGAAATAATTCCAGAATTTTAGTCATCTTCTATAAACTTGCTCCAAATGGACATATCTCATTCATGGAAGATAGTACACTTTAATTCAACCAAATGCACTATATCACACACACACACACACACACACACACATAATTAGTCAACAAATAAATTACAACAAATAGATATGATCGTTCAAACAGATACATTACAACAAGTAGATATGATTGTTCTCAAACAGATACATTACAACAAGTAGATATATTTATTCCAAACAGAGAGGAAAATATTACATATCTGAAGTAGTTCATGGGAAGACAAAGGAAACAACCACGGTCCTCCCGACCATAGAACAGGGCATCCAAATCACTTGCCAGATTCACCCCCTAGCCTGACCATGAATCCATGAGGGCAAACTTGGAATCTCCTCTTTAAACAATGTCTTCCTCTATCCCTCATCTTCTCCTTGCCTCACACTTAATTCTTAGTGTTCATAACATCAAGTACAAAGTAGTTCTTTTCCCCAACATACTCCTCCTTGCCTCACACCTTAGAAAATAGTGTTCATAACAACAAGAGGTAATTCTTTTTCCAGCATACTTGGCAACGTCCTGCCTCCTCACATATGCTATTTAACAAAACAATGCTTTTGCCTAAGTCTTTCTTTCCCCCCTTGGGAATTTTTGCAACTTTCTAAATCCCTGATTTTCAGGGGCTGCCAATGGTCAAATCTCTGATTTTCCACTTGTAGTAATCAACCCAGAGGTAGTTCCAACATGTTCCCCACTCATGGAGTCATGGTCAACTGATTTTAACATGGTTGTTCCATTTTTCCTCCTACAATCAATATAATTTTTTTTTTTTTGATACAAGTGTCATAGTCAGATAGTTAGTTGGGTCAAATCAGGTCTCCGCCCAACAGTCATAATAATTAATTACAATTATCAAATTCGAAATTTGGAATTGCCATAAATGACAAAATTTTTCCAAATTTGAATTTACTAAAAACAAAATAATTTTCCAACCAATTTTAAATTTAAAAAATAATTTATTTTTGGGGATGTCACACCTTACTTGTAACTTGTTTTCCTAACTCCCAAGATTTTTTTTCTTGATTTCATCAAGAAGACAACTTCATAAAATTGCACAGAGACTCTAACATTAAATTCCCCTTTGTTATTGGTCCTTTCGTTGTTAAGTCCAGATCGTGTTTATCACAGGTTAAGGAAAATCTCAAAGATTTTGGTTTTTTAGAAATAAAAGGAAGAAAATACGATCCACATCAGATTATATCCAAGAGAAGACAGATGAATAAAAGTGCACCTTATGAACATGAAAATGTTGAAGGCTTGGATAAACTAGCTAATCTGGAATTTTGTAATGATGTTGAAGCACCATTGCACCAAGTACAAACACAACAAGATCTTCAAAAGTTGGTGTTTAAAATTCACAAAGCCAATGTGTACAAAAAAATAAGCATTTTAGAGATTATGGATATTGATGTTGAATAAACAACTAAAATGAAGATGAAAATTATTCAGCCAAAGAATATTGTAGATTTGGAAGATGGAGGACCTAGATATCAAGTGAACTTAAACACTGTGGAAAGTGGTACCAATATTGTGGAAATTGAGGAAAGAAGTCATCTTGAAAGTGAAGGCAGCTTAAGATCCTTTCACAGTCAAAAGTGTTATTTTGATAAAGCACCTGGTACATCCTATCAGTCTAGAGAATACCTAGAAAAACAATATGCTGAAAGGAGAAATTTGTCTTTGGGTGAAATAAGGGATTTGTTTCCTGAAGTGGAAAAAGTTTCTCAACATAAAGCTTCCTTGTTTGTCGTGAGGGATATTGAAAGTAGAACTTTTAATATTGAATATTGCAGTTGCAGAGGAAGATAAAGTGTCTGAGATTAAAATTAAATATGACAATATAAGTGCCCCTGACAAAGTGAAATTCCACAAGAAAACCAATGATTTGTTGTATTATGATTATTTGAGTTTAAATTTGAAAAATTCAAAGATGACATCCTTAGCTACAAAATTAGAAGGACAACTAACATAGGAAAAAGAAACCAACAAATCTTGGAAAACTCAAATCAAAAGGCTTGAGTCTGAAGGCTCTCAAGGTCTGAAGTCTTTATTGGATGAAAAAGATAAAAAAATTTAGAGTTTGAAGAAAAAGTGGAAGATTCCTACTATAAAACACCCATAGACAAAATAATTGGTAGCTTTAGAGAAGGAAAACTAAACATTCCAGAAAGAAGCACTAGATTATAAGGCTAAGTTTTTGCAGCTAGAAAAGGAAAAGATGGAATGGTCTCAAGAAAAAATAGAGTTGGTGACTAAAGCCATGGTTTTATCCCCTACTACAAGAACTGGATCAATCACTGAAGACATTGTTCAATATATGCCACAAGTCAGTCTGAAAGAAGGAGATATCAAAGGGTTAAAGGAAAACATGGAGAAATTGGAAAACAAAGTGTGCACAAAGGATGAAAAGATATCCCAAGTTCAAAAGGAAAAGGTAGTGTTGTAGGAGAATATTAATAAATTGAATTCAAGATTGAGAGGTAAATGTTTGGTGCAAGGAGCTAAGCATATCATATGGGATTCTATAGCTGTTGAGGCTGCAAAATTTAGATCATATTTGAATTTTGTAAGTGATAAAGATAATATATCAATCACAACCATGCATAGATGCACTGTTGTTAATGAGACTTTATCCAAAAATCCATCTGAAATGGCACAAACTGCCATGAATATTCTCAATTCATCTCCTCTTGCAGATATTCATACCATTAGGGTAAAAGATAGTGCTCCATTGATTATCTGGTCCAGAAGGATTATTACAAAACATGATATTTTGAAATCATTTCTGAATAAAGAAATACAGATGGAACAAAGTATGCAAAATTTCAAGAATTTATTTGAAGAATTGTTCATAAAGGGCCTTCCATTATTATGGGACGGTAAAGGTAAGTTGCAGGATCAAGAAGAATATAATGCACTCTTGACTCAATCAAGGATGGACCACTCCAAATTTGAAACCCTGGAGTATGGTTTGAAAGGGGATACTGTGGAGCTAAATATATGCACTATTAATTCCCAATATTAAATTGTCAACCAGGGAGTCGTAGACTTAGAGGTGAAAGCATAGGAAATGCATGATTGGAGCCTAGTCTATCCTATTCTAAAGTCGACAAACACACTTCAAAATGGAATGAATGAAAGCAAAGATGGGATTAAAATCAAAGTGCAAGAATCAAAAGTACAAGAAATGAGATCAAGTGCGGAAAATAAACAAGCAAGGAAATCTGAAAGTGAATGCAGAATTTACCCAAACTGGCATTTAAATCAGTCCACTGGATGAGGTTACTCAAACCCTCATGTATGTGTGCTACTGACCTAAAGAGAAATTTACCATTTTTATGAGAAAATCCACCAAACTTCTAATTAATCCTATATTGACAAAATGATGTAACCTAAAGACTTAAACACACTTTAGAGACTTGTCCTCAAGAAAAGATACACCTGGAAATGAAAGTGAAATCAATGTGTAGGTATGGGAGTAATTTTTTTGTATGTACAAGAATGAGCGTGTTGATATAGATTTAGTTTTGTCTCATATCCAAGAATTGCTTCAATCATTTAGTGTTGCATAACAATCAAACATATAACAATATATTCTCAAGACAACCTAGGAATGATTAGTATATACAAAGATTACATAGTTTTCACATAACAAAGTGGTAACTAATGATAAACACAATTAAAACAATGAAGACAAAATAGTAAAACACTTTAACAATATAACAAGGGAATAAGATAACAAATAATTCAAAGCTATATACAAAACTAATGTAATAATGCACATGGTGTCACAGCAAAACTATTTACAATCACATGGTAAAACAATGTATATAATACTAATGACAAATAAAAATAATATATAACAAAAACTCAACAAAGATAAGGCTAATAACACAAACAATACAACTATATGTACAATACAACAAATAACAATAAAACAAATTATAAACAATTAACAATATAAAAAATATGTGCAATTCACAATACAATGTGCACAACCATCATTATACAACACGAAACAATATAATGTACAACGCCAAACGAAGAGCAATCTCTCAAATCAGCTGAGCGAAATTGAGTGAATCATGATCATAACTTCGCAGAAATGAAAAATGGAGCAACTCAATGTTCTGCTTTGTTTTTAATTGTTCTCCTGATTTTTTTTGTTGCAACATTGAAATGTTTGCAGAAGAAGAGCAATGGGGATTGGAGCGGTACAAATAGAATATGTGTGGGGCGAATTTGGGTTTCAATAGATCCAGACTATTAAGAGATAAAGATAAATTTGCAAGGCAAATAAGAGAATAGAAGCTGTGGGTGTTCTATCTTATGGTTTGTTCTCTGAAATTCATAGTTAAATAAGCAAACTAACTTCACAAAACTGAAATCAAACAACACCTGTGAAACAAATAATGAAACATTGCACAAAATATAAATTGGATCGGAATTAACCACACTTGCAATCTAACTATCAAAATAAAAAAGACAGAACATTACCCAGGATTGAGGGGCCCTTCCCAACCTGACTAATGTTGCTGAGAAAGATCAGATGAAGCTGAAGGAATGCACAAAAATTCAGGAAAAAACAATATTCATTAATGGGAGATCAACTTCACTTACAAAAGAGAAGCACACATGCGTGCTATCTCAATGAATCTCATTTTCTCTAACCAAATCCAAAACAAGAATAGACTTCCCCCTGATTTACATATTGGGCATATTTATATGCAAAATCCTTGATCTAGAATATGGAAATGACTTCTCCATTCTTGTGAAACAACATTTACATAAATGAATATATCAAACCATCATACAATTTTTAGAAAATATTAAAACCATACTACCATAAATCTTGGACCCGTGATCATGCTGGAATACTTTGACTGCTTAGTTAATTAGGGTTCCATGTTTATTATAAATATCTAGATGACATATTCTGTTTCATCGAAACCTGGGTGCATCCCGAAATTAGTGCAGATGTCAATTAAAGAGCCGGCAATAACTCATCAACCGTTCATTTGTTAGGAAAACGGTTCACGCTAGACCCAATTTTCCATGCTAGAAACAAAACCCATGTTATCGATTCTTCCAATTTGTCTTCATGTGCATGAAAATGGAGGGAAAAGTTGACTATCTAGAACTTTATTAATTTGGCTGAATTATTCCCCCTGAGATGGAGGTCCACACGTGTGACCTGGGTGGATTTTGGCACATGATTCTGCATGTTGACGTCACTGGGGAGAAAACCCATGTTTATGAATTTTTCCAAAAAGCACACGAATATGCTAAACAATGACTGGTACCAGAATGAGACTGTTGAGCGGGAATGCTAAACTGCAGTAATGGTACAAGAATGTTGATCGTGCTAGTACAAAAATCACACTTCAAAAATGGTCATAAGTAAATCATGATATAATCATCTTTTAACCACTAAAAAGATAGAAAATACAATGCATTAACCACACTAGATAAAATGGTGAATGATGGAGTTTAATTAGGGTTTATGGTGTATATTGACAACAAAATGTGGGAAAAGGTGTAAAAATGAATGTTTTTGTACAACGGAAAACATGGCAAAATTGAAGCTCAACACACCCCCAAACCCAAGTATTTGCATGTCCTCATGCAAACAAGGTGAAGAACTTATGATACTCTGTTTATATATTTATGTGACTTGTTCCTTTTGTGTAGGTGTTGGCTCTTGTGGAGGGACACTCTAGAAATTGATCATACTCTCATAGATTTATTTAAAACAGAGAAACAAAATTATCATGAAAATGGAGGACAATCAAAGGATGGGTTATCACATGGTGAGTAGTTGTGATGGTACTTTCTAAGTGGTAGTGGAGTGTGGAGTAGGTGATAGTGGTTATGCATCATTTTTTCCAAATTCTTAGTAAATTAAAGACATTTATACATGTTTTACCTCAAGTTACCCATTCTTTGAATTTTGATGCACGCTGAAGTGGAAACCATGCAGAACAAGATGAAAGATCTGTGGAACCATGATGTTGACCATCTCAAGCTGAAGATGAGGCAGAGAAAATCTGAGGAATACTGAAGAGAATGAAGTTGATAAGAGCTGCACAAAAGATGATGAGCGCTGAAGAGAACAGAAGCTGATATCCTAAATCCCTAAAAAAGCTGGCTGAGATGAACTGAAGATGTTGGAGATGCTTAAGAGAGACTCTAAATATTTGGAGATCTCCCCCAAACCCAAGAGTTTGCATGTCCTCATGCAAACTGCTTAAGATTGAGTGACATGCAGCTATAAGAAAACAACTGCTGCCAACTTTTCTTGATACCAATCTGAGAGTTGCTAAGAACAGAAATTTGAGAGATGCTAATGAATTGTGGGCACAAATTCCATGATTGCTAAACCTAACCACAGAAAGAGAGAATCATAAGATCGTATAATAAATTTATCATAACATGAAGTACATCCAATGAAAATTTAGATTTGAACAATTTGTGAAGATCACTTATAAATATTTCCCCTAAATGACTGATCGAGATAATTCAAGCATGGCCCACAAAAAATGTATAATCACATTTTATGTTCTATAGAAAATATTTCAATTTCCTTGATTAAACAAAATTCATCAAAGGATTAGCAACACTTATGTTTAGAGAGCCCTGTAGAAATTAGAGTAGGGATTTTGTTCTTTTCCTTTAGTAAGGAAAATAAAAGAGTATTAGTAGTCTCAACAAAATGAAAACCCCATAGGAAACTAGTCAACCTTTTCACTCTCAAAAGATTTACAGTCATTCAAGTAATAAAGATAAATTTCACAGTTGAGTACATTAAGCTTCTAAGACCATGGTCCCACTCTTAAGATAGTTCATCTTAGATATAGTATGAATTGGATGATAGGGTCTTAAGGTCAACTTAGGGTTATTCTCAAATGGCAAATAGATGGATTTTATTTAACCTTTAGTTCAACCATGCATGCTTCTTCTTAATGATTTGCACAAGTATATCGTTCATACAGACAAATATAGATTAGGCATATCAAAATCAAAACCATTGCCAGCAAGCCTATTCAGTACTCCGATGGGGTAATTTTGACATCTAAGAAATATCCTCCCCAGACAAAATGCCCCATTTCCCACAAGCCTATTCAGTACCCTGATGGGTTTTCCAGGTCATACCACAGGCTAGTACCCGCTGCCAACAGACATGTTCAGTATCTTGACGGGTTAGCCTCTTACACCCATTTTCCATCAAAGGCTCTTGTTCCAAACTTTACCCTTAAGATAAAATTTATATATTGCATTCGCACAGGTGAATGGGGGAGCATATTTGAAAACCTTTTTACGGGACGGGAAGGTATTAGGTTGGAGGATATTCTACAAATTGCCCATAAAATATTGTTCGCATGAAAGATATACTTATGTATTGAGATTAGTCCAAAGACATATCATGGTAAAACTTACTTAATGTGTGGTGGATGAGGCCATCAGAGAATGACCTAAAGGTTCCTCTAGTCCCCAAGTTCATCTTCTTCATATAATTACGGTAGTGTTCCCATGGATAGAAACATCATGCACTCTCCTGCTAATCTTTAATAAGGATTCTCTATTAACAAACTTTGAGATTATATTGGGTTGTACTAGCTACCTATGACCTCATAATATGGACTTTTAACTTTATGTAATCCCATAGTAGAATCAAAGACAAGGCTATGAGTTACTGCTATAATAAATGATCTAAAATTTTGTATAAAGAATGGAAATTAAATCTCTTGAAAATGATTGGTTGTGACCAAAATTCTTGGGTTTGATTAAACATTTTTCTCTTTTAGTTTTGCACTATTAATGATTACCTAAACTATAAAATTCTTCAAGGAAAATAGTTCAGAAAAGTATCAGAAAAGTAGCATAGAAAAACTAATAAAGGTCAGTGTAGTCTTTAGAGAAACAAATTTTGGGAGAGTAATAAAAAAATGGGTCGAGTTGTTCCAAAACAATCTTAGGTAACAAAAGATTAGAATAAAAGACAATTTTGACGAAACAACAGAACCAAAAGATATGAAATTACTTCCCTAGATAAGTCATGAAGATGTTCTCCCAATCCAACTGAAAAGAGGATACCTGCAAAACTCCAACAAATCATCATAACCTAATTTATTTAAAAAAGATGGAAAAAGATCTCACTATCAGGTGAAAAACATATTAAAATTTTTGGGGCAACACACTCCTTTAATATTAGTTTCTCATCCTGATAGCTACAAATATTGAAAAAGACAAAAAAATGATGTTACACCAAACTAACAACTATATGCAACACTCATTCATTTATTTATTATCCTACCTTACCTAAGAAAAGACCCATTTTCAAGTATATGAATATTTCCAATGAAACCACGTGGGTAATAGGATTATGAATATACTCACATTCAGGTTTGAATAATATAATTTAATAAGTACCCGAACATGAGGAACCAACTGATTCGAATGATAATATGTGAAGAGTTGTCGAAGAAGAGAGTAGTGGTTCAATCTGGTTGTCATGTGGAACCAATTCTCAATAAAGTCATGATTTTCTTGGTTCACTTCCTCATTTAGAAACATATGCATGTCTCCCTCTATCATGCCATGTAGATCATATTTTGTGGGATGACTGGTCTCGTTAGTGCATAGAGGATCTTCTGAAAGGCATATTAGAAACTCCTCGATCTCAGGTTCTAATGGTGTCTCTCCATCGGATGTGGTCCATGATTCTTTAGTCTCCCCTATAAGTTGGAAAGGGTGATTACATAAGGGTTCTAGATGTTCTCGGGGATGTGGCTCATGAAACTTTGGTTTTTCTATGTCTTTTGGAGAAGTGGATAGGTTCTTAACTACTGTCAAAATGTGCTCTTCCTGAGAAGAAGAGATCCCAGCTACTGTTAGGATTTGAGAGAGTTCTTCGAAACTCATTATCATCTTTGAATCCATCTTATTGGTTGATGGGTCTTGTATCACACATGGATTAGCGCATAGGGTTCTTACAACACCCAAAATGTTTTTGATTTTTAATATTTTTGATGAAAAATGAAATGAAAACTACATACTTAATGAAATTTTTAAGAAAACCATAAGAAATAATAGAAACTAATTGCAGAATTTGAAAATCACACCACACTTGCATCAAAATAAGCGCAAAAGTAAGAACACTTTGCGAAAGAGAAACACGCTTGCAAAAGTAATAGTCAAGGTTTTGGGGAAACTCACAATAGTGGTCGCACAGGTTCTTACCTCTCGTCTTACTGTTTCTCCTCCTCCAAGATGTGTAATTTAAAATCAACCTACCTACCTAGACTTCAATCCCTTTAACACCTCCTCGACAACGGTGCCAAAAATGTGGAGCTAAATATATGCACTATTAATTTTCAACATTAAATTGTCAACCAGGGAGTCGTAGACTTAGAGGACAGGAAATGCAGGATTGGAGCCTAGTGTAGCCTATTCTAAAGCCAACAAACACACTTCAAAATGGAATGAATGAAAGAAAAGATAGGATTAAAAACAAAGTGCAGGAATCCAAAGTACAAGAAATGAGATCAAGTGCGGAAAATAAACAAGCAAGGAAATCTGAAAGTGAATGTGGAATTTACCCAAACTGGCATTTAAATCAGTCCACTGGATGAGGTTACTCAAACCCTCATGTATCTGTGCTACTGAACTAAAGGGAAATTTACCATTTTTATGAGAAAATCCACCAAACTCCTAATTAATCCTATATTGACAAAATGATGTAACCTAAAGACTTAAACACACTTCAGAGACTTGTTCTCAAGAAAAGATACACTCGGAAATGAAAGCGAAATCAATGTGTAGGTATGGGAGTAATTTTGTTGTATGTACAGGAATGAGCATGTTGATACAGATTTAGTTTTGTCTCATATCCAATAATTGCTTCAATCATTTAGCATTTCATAACAATCAAACATTATAACAATATATTCTCAAGACAACCTAGGAATGATTAGTATATACAAAGATTACATAGTTTTCACATAACAAAGTGGTAACTAACGATAAAAACTATTAAAACAATGAAGACAAAACACTAAAACACTTTAACAATATAACAACGGAATAAGATAACAAATAATTCAAAGCTATATACAAAAATAATGTAATAATGCACATGGTGTCATAGCAAAACTATTTACAATCACATGGTAAAACAATGTATATAATACTAATGACAAATAAAAATAATATATAACAAAAACTCAACAAAGATAAGGCTAATAACACAAATGATACAACTATATGTACAATACAACAATTAACAATAAAACAAATTATAAACAATTAACAATATAAAAAATATGTGAAATTCACAATATAATGTGCACACCCATCATTATACAACACGAAACAATATAATGTACAATGCCAAACGAAGAGAAATCTCTCAAATTAGCTGAGCGAAATTGAGTGAATCATGATCATAACTTCACAGAAATGAAAAATGGAGCAAATGAATGTTCTGCTTTGTTTTTAATTGTTCTCCTGATTTTTTTTTTTGCAACATTGAAATGTTTGCGGAAGAAGAGCGTTGGGGATTGGAGCGGTACGAATAGAATATGTGTGGGGCGAATTTGGGTTTCAATAGATCCAGACTGTGAAGAGATAAAGCTAAATTTGCAAGGCGAAGAAGAGAATAGAAGCTATGGGTGTTCTATCTTATGGTTTGTTCTCTGAAATTCACAGTTAAATTAGCAAACTAACTTCACAAAACTGAAATCAAAGAACACCAGTGAAACAAATAATGAAACATTGCACAAAATATAAATTGGACCGGAATTAACCACACTTGCAATCTAACTATCAAAATAAAAAGGCAGAACGTTACCTAGGACTGAGGGGCCCTTCCCAACCTGACTAACGTTGCCGAAAAAGATAAGATGAAGCTGAAGGAATGCACAAAAATTCAGGAACAAGCAACTTTCATTTATGGGGGATCAACTTCACTTTCAAAAGAGAAGCCCACATGCATGCTATCTTAATGAATATCATTTTATTTTACCAAATCTAAAACAAGAACAAACGACCCCTGATTTATATAATGGGCATATTTATATGCAAAATCCTTGATCTAGAATATGGAAATGACTCGTCCATTCTCGTGAAACAACATTTACATAAATGAATATATCAAACCGTCATATGGTTTTTAGAAAATATTAAAACCATACTACCATAAATCTTGGACGCTTGATCATGCTAGAATACTTTGACTGCTTAGTTAATTAGGGTTCCATGTTTATTATAAATATCTAGATGGCATATTTCATTTCTTCCAAACTTGGGCGCATCCCGAAATTAGTGCAGATGTGAATCAAAGAACCAGAAATAACTCATCAACCGTTCATTTGTTTGAAAAATAGTTTGCGGAAGACCCAGTTGTCCATGCTAGAAAAAAAAACCATGTTCCCGATTCTTCCAATTTGTCTTCATGTGCATGAAAATGGAGGGCAAAGTTGACTGTCTAGAACTTTTATTAATTTGGCTGAATTATTCCCCCTGAGCTAGAGGTCCACACGTGTGACCTGGATGGATTTTGGCACATGTGTCTGCATGTCGACGTCACTACGGAGAAAACCCATGTATCTGAATTTTTCCAAAAAGCACTTGATTATGCTAAACAATGACTGTTACCAAAACGATAGTGTCGAGTGGGAATGTTGAACTGCAGTAATGGTACAAGAATGTTGATCGTGCTCGTACAAAAATCACACTTTAAAAACCGTCATAAGTAAATCATGATATAATCATCTTTTAACCACTAAAAAGATAGAAAAGATGATGCATTAACCACACTAGATAAAATGACGAATGATGGCATTTAATTAGGGTTTATGGTGTGTATTGACAACAAAATGTGGGAAAATGTGTAATAATGAATGTTTTTGTACAATGGAAAACATGGAAAAATTGAAGCTCAACACACCCCCAAACCCAAGTATTTGCATGTCCTCATGCAAACAAGGTGAAGAACTTATGATACTCTGTTTATATATTTATATGACTTGTTCCTTTTGTGTAGGTGTTGGCTCTTGTGGAGTGACACTCTAGAAATTGATCATACTCTCACAGATTGATTTAAAACAGAGAAACAAAATTATCATGAAATTGGAGGACAAACAAAGGATGGGTTATCACATGGTGAGTAGTTGTGATGGTACTTTCTAAGTGGTAGCAGAGTGTGGAGTACGTGATAGTGGTTATGCATCATGTTTTCCAAATTCTTAGTAAATTAAAGAGATTTATACATGTTTTACCTCAAGTTACCCATTCTTTGATGTTTGATGCACACTGAAGTGGAAACCATGCAGAACAAGATGAAATATCTGTGGAACCATGATGTGGGCCGTCAAAAGCTGAAGATGAGGCAGAGAAAAGATGAGGACTACTGAAAGAATGAAGCTGATAAGAGCTGTACAAAAGATGATGAGCGCTAAAGAGAACGAAAGATGATATCCTAAATCCAGAAAAACACTGGCTGAGATGAACTGAAGATGTTGGAGATGCTGAAGAGAGATTCTAAATATTTGGAGATCTCCCCCAAACCAAGATTTTGCATGTCCTCATGAAAAATGCTTAAGACTGAGTGGCATGCGGCTATAAGAAAACAACTACTGCCAACTTTTGTTGATACCAATCTGAGAGTTGCTAAGAACAAAAATCTGAGAGCTGCTAATGAATTGTGGGCACAAATTCCATGATTGCTAAACCTGACCACACAGAGAGAGAATCATAATATCGTATAATAAATTGATCATAACATGAAGTAAATCTAATGAAAATTTAGATTTGAACAATTTGTGAAGATCACTTATAAACATTCCCCATATATGAACAATTTAGATTTGAACACCACACTTGCATCAAAATAAACGTGAAAGTAAGCACACTTTGCGAAAGAGAAAAACACTTGAAAAAGTAATAGTCAAGGTTTTGCGGAAACTCACAATAGTGGTAACGTAGGTTCTTACCTCTCGTCTTACTGTTTCTCCTCCTCCAAGCTTTGTAATTTAAAAGCAACCTACCTACCTTGACTTCAATCCATTTAGCACCTCCCCGGAAATAACACCAAAAATGTGGAGCTAAATATATGCACTATTAATTCCCAACATTAAATTGTCAACCAGGGAGTCGTAGACTTAGAGGTGCAAGAACAAGAAATGCAGGATTGGAGCCTAGTCTAGTCTATTCTAAAGTTGACAAACACACTTCAAAATGGAATGAATGAAAGAAAAGCTGGGATTAAAATCAAAGTGTAGGAATCCAAAGTACAAGAAATGAGATCAAGTGCGGAAAATAAACAAGCAAGGAAATCTAAAAGTGAATGTGGAATTTACCCAAACTGGCATTTAAATCAGTCCATTGGATGAGGTTACTCAAACCCTCATGTATGTGTGCTACTGACCTAAAGGGAAATTTACCATTTTTATGACCAAATCCACCAAAATCCTAATTAATCCTATATTGACAGAATGATGTAACCTAAAGACTTAAACACACTTCAGAGACTTGTCCTCAAGAAAAGATACACCTGGAAATGAAAGCGAAATCAATGTGTAGGTATGGGAGTAATTTTGTTGTATGTACATGAATGAGCGTGTTGATACAGATTTAGTTTTGTCTCATATCCAAGAATTGCTTCAATCATTTAGCGTTGCATAACAATCAAACATATAACAATATATTCTCAAGACAACCTAGGAATGATTAGTATATACAAAGATTACATAGTTTTCACATAACAAAGTGGTAACTAATGATAAAAACAATTAAAAAAATGAAGACAAAACACTAAAACACTTTAACAATATAACAAGGGAATAAGATAACAAATAATTCAAATGTATATACAAAAATAATGTAATAATGCACATGGTGTCATAGCAAAACTATTTACAATCACATGGTAAAACAATGTATATAATACTACTGACAAATAAAAATAATATATAACAAAAACTCAACAAAGATAAGGCTAATAACACAAACAATACAACTATATGTACAATACAACAATTAACAATAAAACAAATTATAAACAATTAACAATATAAAAAAATATGTGCAATTCACAATACAATGTGCACAACCATCATTATACAACACGAAACAATATAATGTACAAAGCCAAATGAAGAGAAACCTCTCAAATCAGCTGTGCGAAATTGAGTGAATCATGATCATAACTTCGCAGAAATGAAAAATGGAGAAACTGAATGTTTTGCTTTGTTTTTAATTGTTCTCCTGATTTTTTTTGTTGCAACATTGAAGTGTTTGTGGAAGAAGAGCGTTGGGGATTGGAGTGGTATGAATAGAATATCTGTGGGGTGAATTTGGGTTTCAATAGATCCAGACTATTAAGAGATAAAGCTAAATTTGCAAGGTGAAGAATAGAATAGAAGATGTGGGTGTTCTATCTTATGGTTTGTTCTCTGAAATTCATAGTTAAATTAGCAAACTAACTTCACAAAACTGAAATCAAAGAACACCTGTGAAACAAATAATGAAACATTGCACAAAATATAAATTGGACCGAAATTAACCACACTTGCAATCTAACTATCAAAATAAAAAGGCAGAACGTTACCCAGGACTGAGGGGCCCTTCCCAACCTAACTAACGTTGCTGAAAAAGATCAGATGAAGCTGAAGGAATGCACAAAAATTCAGGAACAAACAAATTTCATTAATGGGGGATCAACTTCGCTTACAAAATAGAAGCACACATGCATGGTATCTCAATGAATCTCATTTTATGCTACCAAATCCAAAACAAGAACAGACGTCCCCCTCATTTACATAATGAGCATATTTGTATGCAAAATCTTTTATCTAGAAGATGGAAATGACTCCTCCATTCTCGTGAAACAACATTTACATAAATGAATATATCAAACCATCATACGGTTTTTAGAAAATATTAAAACCATACTACAATAAATCTTGGACCCGTGATCATGCTAGAATACTTTGACTGCTTAGTTAATTAGGGTTCCATGTTTATTATAAATATCTAGACGACATATTGCGTTTCTTCCAAACCTGGGCGCATCTCGAAATTAGTGCATATGTCTATCAAAGAACCAACAATAACGCGTCAACCGTTCATTTGTTTGGAAAACGGTGCACTTGAGACCCAATTTGCCATGCTAGAAACAAAACCCATGTTCTTGATTCTTCCAATTTGTCTTCATGTGCACAAAAATGGAGGGCAAAGTTGACTATCTAGAATTTTTATTAATTTTGCTGAATTATTCCCCTTGAGCTGGAGGTCCGCACGTGTGACCTGGGTGTATTTTGGCACACAAGTCTGCATGTCGACGTCACTGCGGAGAAAACCCATGTTTCTGAATTTTTCCAAAAAGAATGCGAATATGATAAACAATGACTGGTACCAGAAGGAGAGTGTCGAGCAGGAATGCTGAACTGCAGTAATGGTACAAGAATGTTGATTGTGCTCGTACAAAAATCACACTTCAAAAACCGTCATAAGTAAATCATGATATAATCATCTTTTAACTACTAAAAATATAGAAAAGACGATGCATTAACCACACTAGATAAAATGACGAATGATGGCGTTTAATTAGGGTTTATGGTGTGTATTGACAACGAAATGTGGGAAAAGGTGTAATAATGAATGTTTTTGTACAACAGAAAACATGGAAAAATTGGAGCTGAACACACCCCCAAACCCAAGTATTTTCATGTCCTCATGCAAACAAGGTGAAGAACTTATGCTACTCTGTTTATATATTTATGTGACTTGTTCCTTTTGTGTAGGTGTTGGCTCTTGTGGAGCGACACTCTAGAAATTGAACATACTCTCATAGATTGATTTAAAACAAAGAAACAAAATTATCATGAAAATGGAGGACAAACAAAGGATGGGTTATCACATGGTGAGTAGTTGTGATGGTACTTTCTAAGTGGTAGCGGAGTGTGGAGTAGGTGATAGTGGTTATGCATCATGTTTTCCAAATTATTAGTAAATTAAAGAGATTTATACATGTTTTACCTCAAGTTACCCATTCTTTGAATTTTGATGCACGCTGAAGTGGAAACCATGTTGAACAAGATGAAATATCTGTGGAACCATGATGTGGATCATCAAAATCTGAAGATGAGGTGGAGTAAAGCTGAGGACTATTGAAGATAATGAAGCTGATAAGAGCTGTACAAAAGATGATGAGCGTTGAAGAGAACAGAAGCTGATATCCTAAATCCCGAAAAAAATTGGTTGAGATGAACTGAAGATGTTGGAGATGTTGAAGAGAGACTCTAAAGATTTGGAGATCTCCCCCAAACCCAATAGTTTGCATGTCCTCATGCAAACTGCTTAAGACTGAGTGGCATGGAACTATATGAAAACAACTGCTGCCAACTTTTGTCGATACCAATATGAGAGTTGCTAAGAACAAAAATCTGAGAGCTGCTAATGAATTGTGGGCACAAATTCCATGATTTCTAAACCCGACCACACAGAGAGAGAATGATAAAATCGTATAATAAATTGATCATAACATGAAGTACATCCAATGAAAATTTAGATTTGAACAATTTGTGAAGATCACTTATAAATATTCCCCCTATATGACTGATCGTGTAACATCTCGCTCTGGTGCACTGAGTGAACTTATTCTTTGAGGACACTTGCTCCCAAGTGATCCAGATTATTATGCTATTAGAAATTTTGATTTTGATTATGAGGCGTTATAGGTTGATGACGTGTTGTTTTACTACATTGACATAAACAGGTGCTATTGACTCGATTTTACTGAGTGTGTAGGATTTTGGACCTCGAGGATGCAGAGGCATCGATGGAACCCCTTGGACTTCGGATCGAGTTAGGGAGTGTACCATTGGGGTTTGATTGTATTACTGTGATATTAGTGCATCTGAATAGATGATATGATATGGATATATTCTGACACGATTTGTTGATGATGCAGGCTAACGATAGCTTGCTGATCACACTCACATGTGGAGTAAAGGGGTCACACACGACTACCAGAGATGTTGAAGGAGAGGTGTGGACAACAGCCCTGCCACAGCCTACTGGAACCCTTGCTGTGGCTCAAACTATATGTTAACGTTTACCTAGTTCAAGAGGAACCACGATGCCATGAGGGCAGACTACGACAATCGCTCACGATGATTCTAAGGGGCGCGCAATAAGGCGGGGGCCTTATTTTTTAGAGGCCCTTAGTCTCCCACAAGTTCACCTAGCGGAGTATTGAATCCAGGGGTTTTTGATGTCTATCAAGTCATTCAAGAGGCGAGTGACACCCTTGGAGCACATAGTGCGTCCTGGAGGGCACATCGGACAAGGGAATAGATGAGGTGAGTGGCACCCTTGGAGCACCTAGTGCATCCTGAAGGGAACGTAACATTGTTTTGATAAATGAATGAACTTAGTCGGCCTTAGGATGAACACTATGATAAGAATTAAAAAAAAAAAAAACATTTTCCCTAATAAAATGTTGCCCATCACGAAAATTAAGGTCTAGGTCTAAATCATGCTAGTGGTAAAATTTTATCCTTTTTATTAAAA
>JZKD02S1827870.1:448500-459287 GCA_000966675.3 Picea glauca | reverse complement strand
TATGCAAGGTTTATGAATAAGGGTTGTTGATTCATTAATAATATTGACTTTTGGGGATCATTATCAGAGTCCTTGTCATGCGCCTTCCGTAAGGGGCGCAAACATCCTTCATATTTGTGATGTACTGACTGTGATTGGTTGGTCGCTTGGTCTGTGGAGTCGGGTGGAATGTAGATACCTCCATGTTCCTCAGAACAGTCGCCAGCCCTGAGACCTTAAATGGTTAAAGACGATGGGAAACCGGGCTTGAGCRTTGATTATGTGTCTTGGAGGTCCTAACCTTGCAGGGTAGGACGGGCGGGAGGTCAGTTGTATTTAGTGGTCAGTTGACTTTTGTTGTGATTGAGTCTTGTAGTTGGTCGAGCGGCGTCATATAGTTCTTTATGTTGCTACTGCTACACGCGCGCACACACACACTCAAAAAAAAAATTGCACCTGTTACTAGAATGATTGTCGTAACGAGGCGGTACGTTACATTGACATCCTGGCGACGAAAAAGAGGAATTATTCTTGTCTGCAACTTTTATATGGGGTATTCTGGCAATGGAAAAACACAATGGTTTCATGTCTGCAAATTTTCTATTTTGTATTCTGGCAATGGAAAAGAGAAATGACTTCATGTGTGCAAATTTTATAATTGGCATTCTGGCGATGGAAAAGAGGAATTATTCTTGTCTGCAACTTTTATATTGGGTATTATGGCAATGGAAAACAAATGATTTCTCTGTCTGTATTTCATTTTACCTTTGGGGCGATTTTTCCCTTGATGAAGACTGAGTTTTGCTTTAAAAATTTGTTGCCATGTGATTCCTATTAATTCCCATGATTTGCAATTAATTGATGCCACATTTTTTCCCTTTGAAATATTCACTGATTTGTTGTTAATACACCCACAAAATTGCTCTGATAGATTGACTGAGTTGTTGTTAATACGCCCACGAAATTGCTCTGATAGACTGATTGAGTTGTTGTTTAATACACCCATGAAATTGCACTAATAGACTGACTGAGTTGTTGTTTAATACGCCCATGAAATTGCTTAAAAACGTTGACTAAGTTGTTGTTGGAAATTGCCCACGATTTTAGCCATTTAAATCATAAACTCACTTGCTGAAATTGACCACGATTTTGCCTTTAAATTGTTGACTGTGTTTGTTGGATTGGGCACGAAGTTGCCTTTATGTTCACTGAGTGTGTTGTTGCATGACCACGAGTTGGTCCTTCTGCAGTTGGTACCGTCCCTTTTATTCTCCTTCTCCTTGAGTGTATACCCAATGTTCTCACTGCCACACTTTAATTTCCACAACGATGTTATTGGCCATGTAATTACCATGTTAATTGCAATGATAGATACTATATTAATTGCCTTATCAATTGCTAGAACAATTGCTACAACAATGTTAATGGTCAACAATCTCCCTTTTTGTTGTAATTGCCGGGTTAATTGAAATGTTAAATGCTATAGTATTACCTTATTAATTGCCAGGATAATTGCTACAGCGATGTCTTTGGTCAAATAATTGCCATGTTAATTGCTACCCCAAGTCAATGGTCATCCGATTCCTTCTTATTGATTAAATGCCGCAGCGAGTTAAATGGTTAACAGTTATGTAAATTGCCTTGTTATTGCGCTATTAATCGTTATGTTAACAATCATATAAATTGTCTTGCTACTATTATATTAATTGTTATGTTAACTAGCATGATAATCGCCTTATTAGTGCTATATTACTTGTTATGAAAATAGTCATGCAAACTACCCTGTTATTGCTAAGTTTATTGTTATGTTAACCATTATGTTAAATGCCTTGTTAACTACTGTAATAAATTGTTATGTAACAGATATGTAACTACCTTGTTGAGATGCTACAACAATGTTATTAGCTAGCAGTTTCCCCCTCAATGATAATAAACAGCTAGGGTGGTTAGTTTGGTCATTATAGCTAGACTAATGTTGAGGTTTAACTGTTCATACGTGCTAAAGGTAGCATTCCACTTTAAGAATGTTAATGTTGTTATTCAAGTTTATGGCTAGTTGGATGGGGATTCAGATTAATATAGAATTGTCCATTTAGGTTGTAATAAATATTAAAATTAGTATGGTGAGTAAAGACTAGATTGCAAATTTAGACTTGCTAATTTAGATATGTAATTGATGTTAGTTGGATTTATAGATATCGCCTAATTGGTAACTCAGACTCGCTAAATTTGAGTCATAATTCATGTTAGGTTCGTTTGGTAACTCGTTGACTAATGGAATTTAGACTGGTTAATTGATCTGTAATTATCGCCAATTTAAATCATAGATATCGACCATTTAGCCTTGATTAATGGTTGGGTTGTTGACGAAGTCGTTTTTAGCTTGCGCTTCCCGTTGAGGGTGTTGTTGTTTATTATTAATTAATGTTTGTATGTGGTTTTGTAAACGTTCAATGTGATTGGTTTTGTAAGGGTTCTAGTTACTTGTGTAATTAATTTTAGGTGCATTGGGTTGTTAGGATGATTGTCCTTAGCTTAGTAGGCCTGGTCTGCTTGTGTCGGGCGGGATGTAGACACCTCCTTGTTCCTCAGAACAGTCGCCAGCCTTTAGACCTTAAATGGTCAAAATCGATGGGAACCTAGGCTTGTGCATTGCTTAGGTGTCTTGGAGGTCCTAACCATTGCAGGGTAGGACGGGTGGGTAGTCATTCTTATTCTTTGTCGGTTGAATGTCGTACATTACTTCCAGGTGCTTGATGTGATTTTATGTTAGGTCATTATGTTATTGTTGCGTGAGTTGCATGCGTTGTGTTCGTCGTCATGTTGCTATGTTGAGTATAATGTCATTATTATCTTCCTACACACACAAAAAAAAAAAATTAAGGGTGCCTTTACCGGTTGTACATCGTAGGAGTCGTACCGGATGGAGATGTTACATGTGGTATCAGAGCAGGTTCAACCCGTGACTTGGGATCGCTACGGATTTCGTTGATATGATTTTATTATAATGTTACTAATTGAGTTGACTTGTATTCGTGTAGGTAATCATGGTTAGAGGATGCCACGGAGGCAGATGACGGGGTGCTACGGGAGGAGGTGCAACACCTCCAGTAGCATCCACTCTTGAGGGATATAACCCCCAGGGAGATGAGCAGGTTGTCGGACAGGAGAATATAACAGTTGGTGATGTGGTCAGAATGATGAGATCTTTTCAGTGCATGTCTGAGGAACTGATCAACCAATTGGACAGAGATGAGGCTAGGGTGCCGACACCCGTTGAGGTTCCACCGCGCGCTCCGGTCAGTACTGGTAGCATTCACCGTGAACTGGAGAAGGTCAAATTTCCCGAGTTCTTTGGTGCCCCGGATGGCGCAGCCGCCGAGGCATGGTTGGAGAACATGGAGATGTGCTTTGCACTTCGCGATTATACCTCCAACATGAAGGTCCACATGGTGGTCTTTCAACAGAAGGGGAGCGCTCTTCTATGGTGGAAGACGCTCCTACCACAGTTGAACGTGGTCGTTGAAGACATGTCATGGGAACTGTTCGAGGAACGGTTCCGAGAGAGGTACCTTTCATAGGAATTCATTGAGAATCAACTCAATGAGTTCAATGCCTTACAACAAGGCGATCGTACGGTGCCCGAGTATGAGGCCCGTTTTATGGAGCTGCTCCAGTATGCTCTGCACCTTAACACTGAGAAACTTAAGGTCAACAGGTTCATGTTCGACCTTAATGGCAGCATACGTTCAAAAGTCAGGATTTTGATGCCTCAAACCTTGCATGATGCCATCCAGAAGGCCCTCATATTAGAGGAGGAGCTTATCAACGGGGGTCAGACCAGGACTCCAGCGAGACTAGCAGGGAAGCTATCATCTAGAGCACAACAGCATCAGACACCAGCCAGATATACGTCGGGATATTGTGGCTTCCAAAGGGGATCCAATTTCACTACACCTCGGCGACTAACACCTCAACAGTGAACACCTTATCAGGGACCACAACATCAACAACAGTGTCGACCGTAGAAGCAACAGTTTAGGCCTGTTCAGCAGAACATACTAGGATTCCAAGCCGGTGGGCCGTCATCTTCTACTTCGGGTACTCGGACTACTGGGCCGAAGAAGGGGTGTTGGATGTGTGGGGAGCCATACTACCAGCGCGACTTCTTTGTGGAGAGGACTAGAGCGTCCAGATCAGCTAGACCCACTACCGTGGAAGATATGGGCAAGGCCCATCAGATTCATGCAGCGGTGAATAACCGCCAGGCATATCATCAATCGATTGTGCTCGAGACAACAGGTACCATCGCTAACCAGACCCTTAGTATTTTGATATATCCCGGTGCTACCGAGCATTTCATTTCTTGTGCAACGCTAAAAAGGATTAAGGTAAAGGCAGTCGAACAGGATGAGTTTAGCTTTGTAGAGATGGCCTCGGGAGCCAAACAAAAGGTTGGAGGAAAGGTTATGGGTTGTATCCTCAACCTGGGAGAGTTTGTCACCAAGGTCGACATGTACGTCATGATCTTAGGATCTTATGATGTTGTGATTGGTATGGACTGGTTGGAATCACATGAGGTGATACTCAACTGTAAGACGAAATGGTTGAGCTTGGTCAATGACGAGGGACAAAGACGTGTGATTGTAGGACGAGGGACAAATACATATCTTCCTTATAGCTACAGAAGAGCATGCGCAAGGGGTGCAAGCTTTATGTGATCCTTGCGTTAAACGAGAAGGGATTAGCGAAAGGTTTAGAACACCTTCTGGTGGTGAGAGAGTTTGCGGAATTATTTCCGGAGGAGTTACTTGGGATGCCACCGAAGAGGGAATTGGAGTTTACCATAGAAATAAAACCGGGGACTGAATCGATATCAAGAACGCCTTATCGGATGTCGACCTCGGAGTTATAAGAGTTGAAAATGCAACCGAAGGAGTTGCTGGACCTGGGACTGATACGTCATAGTGTGTCACCATGGGGTGCACCTGTTATTTTCATATGAAAGAAGGATGGGTCGTGGAGGCTCTGCATTGACTACTGTCAATTGAACAAGGCCACGATTAAGAATCAATATCTGTTTCCAAGGATTGATGATCTGTTCGATCAAATGAAGGGCGCGACGATGTTCTCCAAGATCGATTTGTGATCAGGGTATCACCAGTTACGGATCAAGGAGGATGATGTCCCTAAGATCACCTTTAAGATGAGGTTTGGACATTACGAGTTTACTGTTTTACTATTTGGACTAACAAACACCCTAGGGGTATTTATGAGTTTGATTAATGGGGTGTTCCGCGAGTACTTGGACAAGTTCATCCAAGTATTCATTGACGATATTTTGATTTACTCTCGGACGACGAAGGATTATGATGAGCACTTGCGCTTGGTACTACAGTGTCCGCGAGAGCACAAATTGTATGGGAAGTTATCCAAATGCTCATTTTATGAATCGAAGATCCACTACATAGGGAACGTCATCTCCGGTGAAGGTATTGCTGTGGATCTAGCGAAGGTCGAGGCCATTATGGAATGGCCTGCGTCAACAAATGTCCCAGAAGTGCGTAGCTTCATGGGTTTAGCAGGATACTATCGACGGTTCGTCGAGGGGTTTTCAAAGATAGCAAATCCGATCACGGAATTGCAGAAGAAAAACAAGAAGTTTGTTTGGATTGAGAAATGCGTGGAAGCATTTCAGAGGCTCAAGGATTTGTTGACAACAACACCGATGCTAAAGGTCCCTGAAATGGACGGGGACTTCTTGGTATGCACTGACGCATCCAAGGAAGGCTTAGTCGAAGTCTTGATGCAATACAGATGAGTGTTTGCTTACATTTCGAGTAAACTGAGAAGGCATGAGGAGAACTACGCAACGCACAATTTGGAGTTGTTAGCCATCGTATATGCCTTGAAGGTTTGGAGACATTACCTTGTTGGAAAAAAATTTGAACTAAAGACTGACCCCCGTGGACTACAACACATCTTTACGCAAAGCGACCTGAACGCGCGACAACGACATTGGTCGGAATTGCTTAGCGAGTACGACTTTGAGATTACTTACATAAAAGGAACAGTGAACTGAGTGGCAGATGCATTGAGTCGGAGACCCCACATCTTTTCAGTGCTGCCTCTTCAAATGAATCTGCGTGAAAATATTCTAACTTTACAGTGTGATGATGACTGGTACAAAGAGGTCGAGGTTTTTATCGGACAAAACACAATGATGGTACCACGATTTGAAGGATTTTCGTTTGATAGCGATGGTTTATTGAGGTTTAAAAATTGGATCTATGTACCGTGGAACGACAAGTTGAGGATGTTGATTCTGAGCGAGGCTCATAGTGCAGTTTACATGGCTCACCCGGGAGGAACGAAGATGAGGGAAGACCTTAAACCCTTATTCTTCTGGAAGGGAATGAAGGTAGACATAGTCAATTATGTGGCCATATGTCTAGAATTTCAGTAGGTAAAGGGGAAACATAGACACCTAGCAGGATCACTACAACCACACGCTAATCCAGAATCGAAATGGGAGGTTATTTCGATGGATTTTATTGTTGGATTGCCACTGATGGCAAGGAGACATGACTCGATTTTCGTAGTAGTAGACACTTTGAAGAAGAGTGCTCAATTTATTCCTATGTGTATGATGTATTAGGCACTTGACATAGCTAGAGTTTGCATTAGTGAGATTGTGAGGCTACATGGCGTGCCTAAGAGGATTATATCCAATCGAGGATCGATGTTTACTGGGAAATTTTGGACGAGTTTCCAAGAGGCCTTGGGAACCCAACTTAACTTTAGTACTGCATATCACTCAGAGACTGACAGGCAGACCGAACGAATGGACCAGACCTTGGAGGACATGTTGCACATGTACGTGATGGACCAACAAAAGTGTTGGGAAGAATTCTTTCCACTAGTGGAGTTCTCTTACAATAACAGTTACCAGAGCACCATTAAGATGGCGCCTTTTGAGTTTCTTTACGGGTGACCATGTCAAACACCTTTGAGTTGGAATCAACTTGAGGATAGGGTCTTGGTGGGACCAGAAGTGATCCAAGAAATGGAGGAGAAAATGCAAACAATAAGAAAAAGGATTAAAGAAGGGCAGAATCGACAGAAGAGTTATGTCGATGCGCACTGTGTCGACCTTAGTTACGATGTTGGTGATCGAGTCTTCTTGCGGGTTAAATCGCATAAGAGTTCGATCAAGTTTGGGAAGGTAGCTAAACTCTCTCCTAGGTTCGTGGGACCTTTCGAGATTGTGGAGAGAAAGGGGCCCGCGGCCTATCGACTAGCCTTATCGATTCTTTGAGGCATATGCACGATGTTTTTCATGTATTTGTTTTGAGACATTATATTAGTGATCCTACACATGTTATTGACATGAGTTCCTTGCAGGTATCAGATGAGGGGGCCCTCACAGTTGAGCTGATCCACATCTTGGATCATTGCATTCAACAACTATGGCGTCGAATGATAGAGCAGGTCAAGGTCCAGTGGAACAATTATAGTCCTCACTCGGTGACCTTGGAGGACGCATATGATATGCGCCAACAGTTTCCATTTTTGTTTGATAGATAGACATATGATACTGTGATACACTTTATTTCAACATATATACTGTGAAACTTTGGGACGAAGTTTAGACCAAGAGGGGGTGTATGTAACATCCCGCTCTGGCGCACTGAGTGAACTTATTCTTTGAGGACACTTGCTCGCAAGTGATCTAGATTATTATGCTATTAGAACTTTTGATTTTGATTATGAGGCGTTATGGGTTGATGACGTGTTGTTTTACTACATTGACATAGACAGGTGCTATTGACTCGATTTTACTGAGTGTGTAGGATTTTGGACCTCGAGGATGCAGAGGCATCGATGGAACCCCTTGGACTCCGGATCGAGTTAGGGAGTGTACCATTGGGGTTTGATTGTATTACTGTGATATTAGTGCATCTGAATAGATGATATGATAAGGATATATTTTGACATGATTTGTTGATGATGCAGGCTGACGATAACTTGCCAACCAGACTCACATGTGGAGTAAAGGGGTCACGCATGACTACCAGAGATGTTGAGGGAGAGGTGTGGACAACAACCCTTCCACAGCCTACTAGCACTCCTGTCGTGGCTCAAACTGTAGGTTAACATTTACCTAGTTCGAGAGGACCCACGATGCTGTGAGGGAAAACTGTGATAGTCGCTCGCGATGATTCTAAGGGGTGCGCAATAAGGCGGGGGCCTTATTCCTTAGAGGCCCTTAGTCCCCCACAAGTTCACCTAGTGGACTATTGACTCCAGGGGGTTTTGATGTCTACCAAGTCAGTCAAGAGGCGAGTGACACCCTTGGAGCATGTAGTGTGTCCTGAAGGGCACGTCGTGCAAGGGAACAGATGAGGCGAGTGGCACCCTTGGAGCACCTAGTGCATCCTGAAGGGCACATCGCGTTGTTTTGATAAATGAATGAAACTAGTCGGCCTTAGGATGAACACTGTGATAAGAATTAAAAAAAAACATTTTCCCTAATAAAATGTCGCCCATCACAAAAATTAAGGTCTAGGTCTAAATCATGCTAGTGGTAAAATTTTATCATTTTTATAAAAAGAAATAAAAATTGGTATATATATATATATAATATAAAATAAAAAACAAAATAAATAAAGAGTATGATCTTCGTTAAATCTTGTAACAAGGAGGGAGTAAGAAATTTGATTTATTCAAAAAAAATAAAAAATCTGTTGGAATAAAATTAAAAAAAAAGGGAATTAATTGTTTTATTATTTTGATAATTTAAAATATACTAATTAAATGAGAAAAGGGAAAAAGGGTTAATTTCCACACCTTCCTTATTTAGTTCTAATTAAAAAGGGGAAAGAGGGAAAATCTAAAATATTAGGAAACTAGGAAAAGAGGTAAACATAAAAAGGGGAAAAGGGGAACATAAGGGAAAAAGCAGAAATTCAAACTTAGTAAAGTATATACCATTTAAGAGCTTTCTAATTTAAACTGAACTAACAATTTAATAATAGGGAAAGCCATTAAAACTTGTAAGAGAATTTGGGGACACCTAGGAGTGATTCTAGGAGTAACTCTAGGTGGGTGAGGGAAATAAAGATAATTAATTAATTAAAGAAATTAATTTATGGAGGAATGAAGGGGATGGGTGACACTTGTACGAGGAGGAATTTTTAGGAACTAAATTTTAAAAACTTAATTAAACGAGATTTTAGGAAAGTAAGGAACCACGAAACTGCATATAATGAAGGGAGGAGATGGAGGTTCGATCTTCTTCTGTTTTCGTAATTTGACGCTGCAGAAATATATACTTGACTGATTTAACTTGTGGGAGTTGGGATACCCAGCTTGGTGAGGAGTGGTAGCTCGACCTTGCGAAGCGAGCTAGGAGCTAGCCGAAATCTCTGGATAGTGAGTGTGTGGCCCCTTTGCGGCTCAGGGGGCTAAGGGGAAAGAAGAGTACCCCTAGCATTGGCTGGGAGGTACCAATGAAGTCTCACCGGTCGGCACGCAGGAGTTGCAAGGAGCACGTGGGACGTTCACTCCAAATAGGCAACAATACGCTATTAGCCTCCAAGAGAAGAAGTCGGCCAGGAATAATAATAATATACTGAATAGACACTATCTAGAAGGAGAAGTCGGCCCAAGAAAAACTGGCAGAACCACTATAAATACAGGGCACCAGTTCTCATTTGTCACATCTCAGAATTGCAGTTCTGCAGTTTGGTGCGCACTGCAGTTGCAGTTTAGTGCGCAGGTTTGGAGGAAGAGCTGGTGCAGCTGCAACAGCAACAAGTTCTCAGTTTTGGCTTGAATATCTCTTGGCTAGGGTTTGGAACATATAATCAGTCTTTTGTGTTGCGCTATCCTTGGGGAGAGATGCGTTGCTCTTTGTTTTGCTATCTAGCCTAGGGTTTGCTTCCAGAGGAATTCTCAGGTCAAGGTTAAGGTGCTCGGAGGGAGGCTTCGACCTGTGGTTGGGTGACGAGGGTATCGTCAATGGTAAAACGAACACACCATCTTTTATATTCTGACAGGTTATGGGCCCACACCCCTTCAGTCAGCCTAAAACACTGGAAGGAAACATAACCGCTAGACAATGAGCTTTTTGAGGAACTGCCGCTAGGGTTACTAGCAGGAGCAGCTTCCAAAATCACTGCAGCTAGGGTTACCAGTAGAAGCAGTTGCAGAAACCCTAAACCTCTTGTCAAGGCACCTTAAGTGATGAGATTGACCTAATCTCCAGATATATTAGTGCACCCTAGCCCAGCGCATCTCCTGGTACTCTCAGAAGGCCAAGACGTGAAGTTTGGATTTTCGGTCAAATCTAGGGTTTGACCAAGACAAGCTAGCCATGACGAACTCTATGAAGTTTGAGAACAAGTTAGATGGAGCTTCTAACTTCAGAGCATGGAAGACAAGGATTGACCTCATCCTTGCTAAGAATAAAGTGTTGGATATTGTGAAAGGAAAGAACATGAAGCCAGAGTTTACAGAAGGAGAAGAGAAGGAACCGCAAAACGTTGCATCTATGTAGAAGTTCAAAGGCGTTGACATCAATTCCATGAGTATCACAGTGGATTCCATAAAATACCACTTGATACCCTACATCTCCCATCTTGACTCATCGAAGAAGATGTACGATGCCCTAACGAATCTCTTCTCATTTAGAAACATTGGACAAGTTATGAGTCTGAAGAATGAGCTCCGTGACATGAAGATGAATGATGACGACAACATAACATCATACTTTGTAAGGATCTCCCAGATAAGAGATCAACTAC
>JZKD02S1827870.1:432196-445639 GCA_000966675.3 Picea glauca | reverse complement strand
ACCCCCATGTGTGAACCTGATGAGAATAGAAGACTCCGGAAAGCAAGAGAAACCCTAATGAGTTGGCTAATAACCCTAGAAGCCTTGTCGGCTCAAGAAGAAATTTTATATTAGGATATTAGCCTCCAAGAGAAGAAGTCATCCGAAAATAATAATAATATACTGAACAGACACTATCCAGAAGGAGAATTCTGCCCCAACAAAACTGGCAGAACCACTACAAATACAGGGCACCGGTTCTCATTTGTCACATCTCAGAATTGCAGTTCTGCAGTTTGGTGCGCACTGTAGTTGTAGTTTGGTGCTCAGGTTTGGAGGAAGAGCTGGTGCAGCTGCAGCAGTAGCAAGTTCTCAGTTTTGTCTTGAATACCTCTTGGCTAGGGTTTGGAACATCTGATCAGTCTTTTGTGTTGCGCTATCCTTGGGGAGAGATGCGCTGCTCTTTGTTTGGCTATCTAGCCTAGGCTTTTCTTCCGAAGGAATTCTTAGTTCAAGGTTAAGGTGCTCGGAGGGAGGCTTTGGCCTATGGTTGGGTGACGAGGGTATCATCAATGGTAAAATGAGCACACCATCTTTTATATTCTAACACCTGTTAGCCGGCTACCCTTGATGTTTGTCCCTGGCTGATTGTTGATTCTGCCATCTAGCAATGACCTCTGCGTGTGGATTATCTAGTGTCCTAGTTGGTTTTCTCTATGCCTTGACTGATAGAACCCCTGCAATCATTCCATGACATTTCCCATTGGATCCTTGAATTCTCTTACTGTTGTCTGCATTGTATTGGGGTTATAGCAATGGAAGCACGAATTGATTCCCTGTCTGCAAATCTTTGGGTATTATGGCAATGGAAAAACGCCATGGTTTCATGTCTGCATTTTTTTCTATTTTGTATTCTGGAAATGGAAAAGAGAAATGATTTCATATCTGCAAATTTTATAATTGGCATTCTGGCGATGGAAAAGAGAAATTATTCTTGTCTGCAACTTTTATATGGCGTATTATGGCAATGGAAAAACGCAATGGTTTCATGTCTGCATTTTTTCTATTTTGTATTCTGGCAATGGAAAAGAGAAATGATTTCATGTCTGCAAATTTTATAATTGGCATTCTGGTGATGGAAAAGAGGAATTATTCTTGTCTGCAACTTTTATATTGGGTATTCTGGCAATGCAAAACGAATGATTTCTCTGTCTGCATTTCATTTTACCTTTGGGGCGATTTTTCCCTTGATGAAGACTGAGTTTTTCTTTAAAAATTTGCTTCCATGTGATTCTTGTTAATGCCCACGATTTGCAATTAATTGATGCCATGGTTTTGCCCTTCGAAATATTGACTGAGTTGTTGTTAATACGCCCACGGAATTTCTCTGATAGATTGACTGAGTTGTTCTTAATACGCCCACGAAATTGCTATGATAGACTGATTTAGTTGTTGTTTAATACGCCCACGAAATTGCACTAATAGACTGATTGAGTTCTTGTTTAATACGCCCATGAAATTTCTTAAAAACGTTGACTGAGTTGTTGTTGGAAATTGCCCACGATTTTAGCCATTTAAATCATAAACTCACTTGCTGAAATTGACCACGATTTTTCCTTTAAATTGCTTACTGTGTTTGTTGGATTGGGCATGAAGTTGCCTTGATGTTGACTGAGTGTGTTGTTGCATGACCATGAGTTGGTCCTTCTGCAGTTGGTACCATCCCTTTTATTCTCCTTCTCCTTGAGTATATACCCAACATTCTCACTACCACACTTTAATTGCCACAACGATGTTATTGGCCATGTAATTACCATGTTAATTGCAATGATAACTGCTATATTAATTGCCTTATCAATTTCCAGAACAATTGCTACAGCAATGTTAATGGTCAGCAGTTTCCCTTTATGATGTAATTGCGAGGTTAATTGAAATGTTAAATGCTATAGTATTGCCTTATTAATTGCTAGGATAATTTCTACAACGATGTCTTTGGTCCAATAATTGCCAGGATAATTTCTACAACGATGTCTTTGGTCCAATAATTGCCATGTTAATTGCTACCCAGAGTCAATGGTCAGTCGATTCCTTCTTATTGATTAAATGCTGCAGCGAGTTAAATGGTTAACAATTATGTAAATTGCCTTGTTATTGCGCTATTAATCATTATGTTACCCGTCATATAAATTGTCTTGCTACTGTTATATTAACTAGCATGATAATCGCCTTGTTAGTGCTATATTACTTGTTATGAAAATAGTCATGCAAACTACCATGTTATTGCTAAGTTTATTGTTATGTTAACCATTATGTTAAATGCCTTGTTAACTGCTGTAATAAATTGTTATGTAGCAGATATGTAACTACCTTGTTGAGATGCTACAACAATGTTATTAGCTGGCACTTTCCCCCTTAATGATAATAAATAGCTAGGGTGGTTAGTTCGGTCATTATAGCTAGACTAATGTTGAGGTTTAACTGTTCATACGTGCTAAAGGTAGCATTCCACTTTAAGAATGTTAATGTTGTTATTCAAGTTTATGGCTAGTTGGATGGGGATTCGGATTTATATAGAATTGTCCATTTAGGTTGTAATAAATATTAAAATTAGTATGGTGAGTAAAGACTAGATTGCAAATTTCGACTTGCTAATTTAGATATGTAATTGATGTTAGTTGGATTTATAGATATCGCTTAATTGGTAACTCAGACTCGCTAAATTTGAGTCGTAATTCATGTTAAGTTTGGTTGGTAACTCGTTGACTAATGGAATTTAGACTGGTTAATTGATCTATAATTATCGCCAATTTAAATCATAGATATTGACCATTTAGCCTTGATTAATGGTTGGATTGTTGATGAAGTCATTTTTAGCTTGCGCTTCCCATTGAGGGTGTTGTTGTTTATTATTAATTAATGTTTGTACGTGGTTTTGTAAATGTTCAATGTGATTGGTTTTTCTCACTATAAGGGTTCTAGTTACTTGTGTAATTAGTTTTGGGTGTGTTGGGTTGTTAGGATGATTGTCCTTAGCTTAGTAGGCTTGGTCTGCTTGTGTCAGGCAGGATGTAGACACCTCCTTGTTCCTCAGAAAAGTCACCAGCCTTGAGATCTTAAATGGTCAAAATCGATGGGAACCTGGGCTTGAGCGTTGCTTATGTGTCCTGGAGGTCCTAACCGTTGCAGGGTAGGACGGGTAGGTAGTCATTCTTATTCTTCATCGGTTGAATGTCGTACATTACTTCCAGGTGCTTGATGTGCTTTTATGTTAGGTCTTTATGTTGTTGTTGCATGAATTTCATGCGTTGTGTTTGTCGTCGTGTTGCTATGTTGAGTATAATGTCATTATTACCTTCCTACACACACAAAAAAAAATAAAAAAATTAAGGGTACTTTTACCGGTTGTACATCGTAGGAGTCTTACCAGATGGGGATGTTACATACTGAGATAATTCAAGCATGGCCCACAAAAAATGTATAATAATATTTTCCGTTCTATAGGAAATATTTCAATTTCCTTGATTAAACAAAATTCATCAAAGGATTAGCAACACTTATGTTCATAGATCCTTGTATAAATTAGAGTAGGCATTTTGTTCTTCTCCTTTAGGAAGGAAAATAAAAGAGTATTAATAGTCTCAACAAATGAAAACCCCATAGGAAACCAGTCAACCTTTTCACTCTCAAAATATTTTCAGTCATTCAAGTAATAAAGATAAATTTCACAGTTGAGTACATTAAGCTTCTAAGACCATGGTCCCACTCTTAAGATAGTGCATCTTAGATATAGTATGAATTGGATGATAGGGTCTTAAGGTCAACTTAGGTTTATTCTCAAATGGCAAATAGATGGATTTTATTTAACCTTTATTTCAACCATGCATGCTTCTTCTTAATGATTTGCACAAGTATATCGTTCATACAGACAAATATAGATTAGGCATATCAAAATCAGAACCCATTGCCAGCAAGCCTATTCAGTACTTCGATGGGGTAATTTTGACATCTAAGAAATATCCTCCCTGGACAGAATGCCCCATTTCCCACAAGCTTGTTCAGTACCCTGATGGGTTTGCCTAGTCATACCACAGGTTGGTACCCGCTGCCAGCAGACCTGTTTAGTATCCTGACGGGTTAGCCTCTTACACCCATTTTTCATCAAAGGCTCTTGTCCCAAACTTTACCCTTAAGATAAAATTTATATATTGCATTCACACAGGTGAATGGGGGAGCATATTTGAAAACCTTTTTACGGGATGGGATGGTATTAGGTTGGAGGATATTCTAGAAATTCCCCATAAAAGATTGTTTGTATGAAAAATAGACTTATGTATTGAGATTATTCCAAAGACATATCATGGTCAAACTTAATTAATGTGTGGTGGATGAGGCCACGAGAGAATGACCTAAAGGTGCCTCTAGTCCCCAAGTTCATCTACTTCATATAATTATGGTAGTGTTCCCGTGGATAGAAACATCATGCACTCTCATGTTACTCTTTAATAAGGATGCTCTATTGACTAACTTTGAGATTATATTAGGTTGTACTAGCTACCTATGACCTCATAATATGGACTTTTAACTTTATGTAATCCCATAGTAGAATCAAAGACAAGGTTGTGAGTTACTGCTATAATAAATGATCTAAAATTTTGTATAAAGAATGGAAATGAAATCTCTTGAAAATGATTGGTTGTGACAAAAATTCTTGGGTTTGATTAAACGTTCTTATCTTTTAGTTTTGCATTATTAATGATTACCTAAACTATAAACTTCTTCAAGGAAAATAGTTCAGAAAAGTAGCATAGAAAAACTAATAAAGGTCAGTGTAGTCTTTAGAGAAACAAGTTTTAGGAGAGTAATAGAAAAATGGGTCGAGTTGTTCCAAAACAATCTTAGGTAACAAAAGATCAGAATAAAAGACAATTTTGACGAAACAACAGAACCAAAAGAAATGAAATTACTTCCCTGAATAAGTCATGAAGATGTTCTCCCAATCCAACTGAAAAGAGGATACCTGCAAAACTCCAACAAATCATCATAACCTAATTTATTTAGAAAATATGGAAAAATATCTCACTATCAGCTGAAAAACATATTAAAATTTTTGGGGCAACAAACTCCTTTAATATTATTTTCTCAGCCTGATAGCTACAATTATTGAAAAAGACAAAAAAAACGATGTTGCACCAAACTAACAACTATATGCAACACTTATTCATTTATTTATTATCCTACCTTACCTATGAAAAGATCCATTTTCAAGTATATGAATATTTCCAATGAAGCCACATGCGTAACAGGATTATGAATATACTCACATTCAGGTTTGAATAATATAATTTAATAAGTACTCGAACATGAGGAACCAACTGATTCGAATGATAGGATGTGAAGAGTTGTCAAAGAAGAGAGTATTGGTTCAATTTGGTCGTCGTATAGAACCAATGTTCGATAAAGTCATGATGTTCTTGGTTCACTTCCTCATTTAGAAACATATGCATGTCTCCCTCTATCATGCCATGTAGATCATCTTTTGTCGAATGACTGGTCTCGTTACTGCATAGAGTATCTTCTAAAAGGCATATTAGAAACTCATCGATCTCAGGTTCTAATGGTGTCTCTCCATCGGATGTGGTCCAAGATTCTTTAGTCTCCTCTATAAGTTGGAAAGGGTGATTACATAAGGGTTCTGGATCTTCTCGGGGATGTGGCTCATGGAACTTTGGTTTTTCAATGTCTTTTGGAGAAGTGGATAGGTTCTTAACTACGCTCAAAATGTTCTCTTCCTAAGAAGAAGAGATCCCAGCTGCTGCTAGGATTTGAGAGAGTTCTTCAAAACTCATTATCAACTTTGAATCCATCTTGTTGGTTGACAGGTCCTGTATCACACATGGATTAGCGCATAGGGTTCTTACAACACCCAAAATATTTTTGATCAAAAATTAAATGAAAACTACACACTTCAAGAAATTTTTAAGAAAACCATAAGAAATAATAGAAACTAATTGCATAATTTGAAAATCATACCACACTTGCATCAAAGTAAACATGAAAGTAAGCACACTTCGTGAAAGAGAAACACACTTGCAAAAGTAATAGTTAAGGTTTGGGGAAACTCACAATAGTGGTCATGCATGTTCTTACCTCTCATCTTATTGTTTCTCCTCCTCCGAGCTGTGTAATTTAAAAGCAACCTACCTACCTAGACTTCAATCCCTTTAGCACCTCCCCGACAACGACACCAAAAATGTGAAGCTAAATATATGCACTATTAATTCCCAACATTAAATTGTCAGCCAGGGAGTCGTAGACTTAGAGGTGCAAGCACAGGAAATGCAGGATTGGAGCCTAGTCTATCTTATTCTAAAGCTGACAAACACACTTCAAAATGGAATGAATGAAAGCAAAGATGGGATTAAAATCAAAGTCCAGAAATCCAAATTACAAGAAATGAGATCAAGTGCGGAAAATAAACAAGCAAGGAAATCTGAAAGTGAATGCAGAATTTACCCAAACTGGCATTTAAATCAGTCCACTGGATGAGGTTACTCAAACCCTCATGTATGTGTGCTACTGACCTAAACGGAAATTTACCATTTTTATGAGAAAATCCACCAAACTCCTAATTAATCCTATATTGACAAAATGATGTAACCTGAAGACTTAAACACACTTCAGAGACTTGTCCTCAAGAAAAGATACACTTGGAAATGAAAGCGAAATCAATGTGTAGGTATGGGAGTAATTTTGCTGTATGTACATGAATGAGCATGTTGATACAGGTTTAGTTTTGTCTCATATCCAATAATTTCTTCAATCATTTAGCGTTGCATAACAATCAAACATATAACAATATATTCTTGAGACAACCTAGGAATGATTAGTATATACAAAGATTACATAGTTTTCACATAACAAAGTGGTGACTAATGATAAAAACAATTAAAACAATGAAGACAAAACACTAAAACACTTTGACAATATAACAAGGGAATACGATAACAAATATTTCAAAGCTATATACATAAATAATGTAATAATGCACATGGTGTCATCGCAAAACTATTTACAATCACATGGTAAAACAATGTATATAATACTAATGAAAAATAAAAATAATATATAACAAAAACTCAACAAAGATAAGACTAATAACACAAACGATACAACTATATGTACAATACAACAATTAACAATAAAACAAATTATAAACAATTAACAATATAAAAAATATGTGTAATTCACAATGCAATGTGCACAACCATCATTATACAACACGAACCAATATAATGTACAATGCCAAACGAAGATCAATCTCTCAAATCAACTGAGTGAAATTGAGTGAATTATGATCATAACTTCACAGAAATGAAAAATGGAGCAACTAAATGTTTTGCTTTGTTTTTAATTGTTCTCTTGATTTTTTTTGTTGTAGCATTGAAATGTTTGTGGAAGAAGAGCGTTGGAGATTGGAGCGGTATGAATAGAATATGTGTGGGGAGAATTTGGGTTTCACTAGATCTAGACCATTAAGAGATAAAGCTAAATTTGCAAGGCGAAGAAGATAATAGAAGTTGCAGGTGTTCTATCTTATGGTTTGTTCTCTGAAGTTCATAGTTAAATTAACAAACTAACTTCACAAAACTGAAATCAAACAACACCTGTGAAACAAATAATGAAACATTGCACAAAATATAAATTGGACCGGAATTAACCACACTTGTAATCTAAATATCAAAAGAAAAAGGAAGAACGTTACCCAGGATTGAGGGGCCCTTCCCAACCTGACTAACGCTGCCGAAAAAGATCAGATGAAGCTGAAGGAATGCACAAAAATTCAGGAACAAGCAACTTTCATTAATGGGGGATCAACTTCGCTTACAAAAGAGAAGCACACATCCGTGTTATCTCAATGAATCTCATTTTCTTCTACCAAATCCAAAACAAGAACAAACGTCCCGCTCATTTACATAATGGGCATATTTATATGCAAAATCCTTGATCTAGAAGATGGAAATGACTCCTCCATTCTCATGAAACAATTACATAAATGAATATATCAAACTATCATACGATTTTTAGAAAATATTAAAACCATACTACCATAAATCTTGGACCTGTGATCATGCTGGAATACTTTGACTGCTTAGTTAATTAGGGTTCCATGTTTATTATAAATATCTAGACGACATATTTTGTTTCTTCCAATCCTAGGAACATCCTGAAATTAGTGCAGATGTCAATCAAAGAACCAACAATAACTCATCATCTGTTCATTTGTTTGGAAAACGGTTCGTGATAAACCCAATTTTCCATGCTAGAAACAAAACCCATGTTCCTGATTCTTCCAATTTGTATTCATGTGCATGAAAATGGAGGGCGAAGTTGACTGTCTAAAACTTTTATTGATTTGGATGAATTATTCCCCCTATGATGGAGGTCCACATCTGTTACCTGGGTGGCTTTTGGCACATGATTCTTCATGTCGACGTAACTGCGGAGAAAACCCATGTTTCTGAATTTTTCCAAAAAGCACGGGAATATGCTAAACAATGACTGGTACCAGAATGAGAGTGTTGAGCGGGAATGCTAAACTGCAGTAATGGTACAAGAATGTTGATCGTGCTAGTACAAAAATCACACTTCAACATTTTTCATAAGTAAATCATGATATAATCATCTTTTAACCACTAAAAATATAGAAAAGACGATGCATTAACCACACTAGATAAAATGACGAATGATGGTGTTTAATTAGGGTTTATGGTGTGTATTGACAATGAAATGTGGGAAAACGTGTAATAATGAATGTTTTTGTACAACGAAAAACATGGCAAAATTGGAGCTCAACAACTACTTTAGTTAATAAACTGAGTACATATTTTTAAAGTTTAAATCATTTTAAGACAGCCGAACTTGGTCTACCTGTCATGTCTTATGCCACTTGTATTGACTTGGAAATTTTAATGAAGGAAATGATAGATTATGAGATTCCTTTCGAATTGCAATGGAAGTAAATAGTCATATTGGGTAAGACCAAATGTAATTTCCTAGGACGGAGTAAATGATTTCCATCTGTCGACCAAAAGGAAACAAATAAAATGAAGATACAATCGAAGTCAAAGGACGAAACTACATAAATATCTGCAAATCCCAGATTTTGTGAACTAAAATTTTCTATTTTTAGTGTAATCGGTTCAAACCAAATAGAATCAAATTATTGTATAAATATGGTAGTTTTTTATGTATTCGAGGTTGCCATAAGTACAAAGGGACTAATTCTACTGATCATTGTAATGATTTATGAATTTGAATGAATACAAGTGGAGATGTCCAGAGTTTTTTCATACCAAAGATTCACGTGGTGATGACCTAAAGTATGTGCTTCCTTTCATGTATGTTTTTCTAGTTTGTTATATCTTCATCTGCAACCTTTCATATGTTTAAAATTGGATGTTAATGGGTCCGAAATTCATCTAAATGGTGCTTTAGATCTAAGCAATTTTGAATTCTACTTTCTTTCTTAACTCATCAGAATTCATCTGTTATGGTTATTTGATTGATGTTATATGTTTTCCTCTTTCTTCCATCTTATCACAACAAATTAAAATAATGAAAGTTCATCACCTACCTTGCCTTTTCTTCCTTGATAACTCTACCTACCAAACACTATTTCAATTGTTTTCAGAGTTGACTCTATTTCCCAACATGGTCCTCTCCTTCTTGCCAACAAACCCCATAAATATTTCATCAAATCAAAACCTAGCCATTAAACCTTTAGAGAAGACCCATATTCCAAGAGACCAAGTGACAAGAGAGATCCCTCTCTGAACTGAAAGGGTTAGTTTTCAGTTCTAAAGTGGTTTTGTGGTTACCTTTGTAAGTTGTCCCTTCAACCTAGGAAATTTACTTAGTGTTAACAACATCGCTAAACACGCCATTACAGTCCTATATTTCAGTAGTTTTGTTATTCCCATCCTATGCTACTTCAAACTAGTCTTCACTTCACAATACAATACAAATAAGTCATTCATTTCCATGTATTTAACACACGACAATAAAACAAGGAACATATAAATAATGTGTGTTGTCCAAAAAATGTAATAAATATGGTGAAGTCACAATTGAATAGTGCACCAACAAGAGAAATATTTTATAGCTCAAACTTCATGTTAAGAAATCTTCCTTTGTGTAAGGTACCGGATCTATTATAATAGATGAAAAAATAATTATTTCATAGAATAACAACGGAACAACACAATAGATGAAACCACAACACCAAAATAATACCTTTAGTGATAGGAAATAATTTTCATTTGCCTCTTCGAGGGGGAAACCTCTAGCAGAGTAGTGCTCTATTACAATAATTCTCAAGAAAAAACTTCTCATTCCCTTGACTCCTATTTATACTAAATCTATCTATAAAATAACAATCTAGAGGAAGATCTTCTAGAAGCGAAAGATTATATTAGGTCTTCTTACATTTGACTTATTCTTCCTTATTACCAGGCCTTATTAATATTGGCCTTTATTACATGGAAAATATATTATTCTACCTACGTGAGGGGTTAAGGAGGTTAGGTCCCTAACATTCCCTCCCCCTTAAAAATAATCCTTGTCCTCAAGGCTTGAGATGAGGAAATTTCTCCAGAATGGTAGCGGGCTCCCAGGTGGCATCAACTGGAATTGTATCTTTCCACTGGGCTAACACTTACTTGATGGTGCGATGATGGAGGAGATTCTCATGTTGGTCCAAGACTGTTTGTGGTTGCAACCATATGTAACCTTATTCAACCAAATCGGGAAGACAGGTTTGCATTTGACACTTAGTTCCAATCACCTTCTTTAAGCAGGAGACATGAAAAATGGGATGGAGCTTAGAATTTTTGGGCAATGATAACCGATAGTCTTGTCCCATGCACTTGATAACTATATAAGGACCATAAAATTTGGGCGTCATTTTCTGACAATGGTCAACCTTGAGTGAAGTCTTCTTATAAGGTTGCAGTCAAAGAAACACATGGTCCCCTTTAACAAATTGACATTCTGAGCGACCTTGATATGCTTGTTTCTTCATGCGATTTTTATCCATGACTAAATTCTCTTCGAGGGTATGAAGAATAGCCTCTGGAACTGTAAGAGTTTGGTCAAACGCCTAGACCTTTGAGACACCAGACATCTATGAGATAATTGAAGGTGGATTTTTTTCATATACTGCTTCAAAAGGATTCATGCGAGTAGATGTATGGTAAGAGGTGTTGTACCACCATTCAACTAGGGGTAACCATTGATCCCACTGAGTTTTCCATTCAGAGGAAAAACACCTCAAATATGTTTCCAAACACTTGTTGGCAACTTCAGTTCGACCATTAGTCTGGGGATGATAGGCGGTGCTGAGATGAAATTGTGTGCCTTGTAGCCTGAACTGTTCTTGCCAAAAGTTGGTGGTGAAAGTGAGATCTTTGTCAGAAACAATAGAATAAGGCATGCCATGAAACTTAAAAATATGATCCATGAAAATTTGAGCCACACTAAAAACGATGAAAAAGTGTTGAAGAGTATAAAAATAAACATACTTGAAAATACAATCAAATAAAAATTAAAAATAATGCCACAAAATACCTTGAAACATTATAATTGAATCACATGCCCATATTATTGAGTTGTTAATTTATCTCATAAAGAAAACATTGTTTTTATCTTTATCTTAAGACCAAAAATTCTACCTCTTCAATTTACATCAAATTTGTACATTTCAATGTAGCCATTTTGTATTAATAATTTCATGATATTAAACATTTTTAATACAATGATCAAATCTATACATAGCATGTTATTGAATTGTCCATCCATATTAAGAAAAACATTGTTTTTGTCTTTGTTATGAACAAAAGTCAATATATAAAATTAGTCCACAAACTTTGAGACATCATGATTAGGTCACAATGCCACCGTTGTGTGATTAAGATATGAATGTATATAAATCCAATCTACCACTTAATTTACATTTCATATTAATGATTTTATGAAATTATAAATTTATAATACAATGACTAAATCTATATGTATGTATTTATATTTAAACCATTTTTGAATATATATTTATATTTAAACCAGTTTTAATGAAATTTTCATTATCATAAATTCCTTAATTCATATATTTAGTTAATATATAAATTTTTGATTCAAAATTAAATTATCAATAAATTTTTAATTTTTAATTTCTTGATTTATATAATTAATTAATATATAAATTCTTGATTCGAAATTAAATTACTTTCTTAGCTTCGAAATTAAATTGCGAATAAATTTTTAATTTGGCAATTGTAATAAACAACAATGCATTTGAGAATTGTAATAAATAAAAAGCTCAAAAGAATAACTTAGTCCAAAATTAAAAAAAACAAGAATATGCAATCCCTCTTTTGTTGTTGGATTGGGTGACTTTTTTATTATTATGAATCCCTCATTTGTGTTGTTGGATTGGGTATTTTTTAAATTGTTAATTCTTATTTTTTGTTGTTGGATTGGGTGATTTCATTTTTTGGATTGGGTGATTTTTTTATTATGAATCCTTCATTTGTGTTGTTGGATTGGGTATTTTTTAATATTTTTTGTGTTGTTGGATTGGGTATTTTTTAATATTTTTTGTTGTTGGATTGGGTGATTTCATTTTTGTTATTGGTTTGGGTGATTTTTTATTACCTTTTAAAGCTTTGCACATTAGTTTTGTATATTAATATATTTTTAAATAAATTAATTATAAAATAAAAATAAAAATTATTTATATTTAATCTAATAATTTTAATTAAATTTTATATTAATACTAATTAAATTTTATATTATTACTAATTAAATTTTTAAGTTGTAAATATTTTGTCCACACAATAATCATTTTAATCAACACAATACATACACCTAACAATCATATATCTTAAAGTTTTTTGGGGTCAACTTCCATTATAGTGTATTTATTATTTTATTATCTTGATAACTCTAGACACTATGAGAAAGGAAATATGAAAAAGCCATACTTACATTATTAAGAAGAGCATATTTATTTTAACTTTCATTATTTTGTATTAATGATATATAAATATTATTTGTATTTATAGAAAAAAGTTGAATTATATGATGATAATGATAATAATGATGATTAACATTTACTGAGATTAATTTGTTTATTGGACCTTAACAAGGTAAGAGATTACTTCAATTTATTTAAAATTGTATTTTTGTACTCAAAAAACATTGAGAGAAGTGTTCCAAGATCACTATAGTTTTGATGACTTAGGAGGTTAGGAAGGTCCATAATGTGGCAAATATTTTTAAATTGGGATCTAATATGGGCTTAGGGAGAGAAATCTAAGAGGAAATGTTTCACTATGTAGCTAGTGAAAGTTTGTTCTTATTTTAGCAATGTTGATTTTCTTCTTTGCACTTTTCAAAACTGAGAGGTAA
>JZKD02S1827870.1:405167-417785 GCA_000966675.3 Picea glauca | reverse complement strand
AATGGTCATAAATTTCACATCAAACAATTGGATGAAACCAGGAAAACTTTTGATAGTGGGATAACTGCAGTATTCCAGGTTACTAATGTTTCCTCTAGGAGTGACAAACATCCCCAAGAATCTGAAAATAGATACTATGGATATTTAAACGATATACTTGAGTGTGACTTTAATTCCTTCAAATTAGTTTTGTTCGACGTCAAATGGTATAGTTTATGAATGCATGAACATGATGAGGAAATAATTGTTATTCAACATGCCAATGAATTTCCAATGATTAAAACAACGATGTTTGAAAGTGGACATGATCGCTATGTTTTTCCAAGCCAATGTGAACATGTATTTTACTCAAATGTTCTAGGTGAAAGGGATTGGTCATTTTTTGTTAGATATGATCCAAGAGGAAGGCCAATTAAGTATACTCATTTATAGGAAGAAGATGATATTGAAGATCAAAAAGATGATTCGACAGAATATCAAACAGAGCCAAAATATCATGGAGGGTCGATATATGAAGAAGATGAAGAAGATTACGATCTATGAGTAAGAGACAATATTGCAATTCCTGATGATGATGTTGACGAAAATATGCTCGAAAATGATAATGATGAAGATGATGATATCATCAATCCTTTCAACATCATTTCAGAACCAGATGATGATACAAATGTCAAGTTCAATGAAGAAGATCAAGATAGAGAATAAGGATGATTACATAGATGTTGAGGTTGGATTAGGTACATGACTATATAATATTTTAGTTTTTATGAATTATTCTCTTAAAACAGTTTGTTTTTAATGTCATGGGTTAATTACATGTTTTTTAAGTTTTATGCGATGTTTTTATATCCTAGGTTACATGTTGTTTAATTATTATTTGAAACCTGAAAATAGTTGTCAATATAGTAAAGTATGTGGTAGACTAAAAATATCATTTAGAAACACATAATTTCATGTACCTTCATTAATTTTTGTTTTTGTAGTTTCTATGCATGAATCTTAATAGGGCCTTGCCTTCGATTATTTTATATTTTATAGATTGCGTTTTGGGGATCAATTGAGAGTGATGTGAGGGGGAGGGGAGGGGCCATGTGAGCTTCCACCTTCACGTGGTTGGCCTTGTTCAATAAAGTATAAATTACTCTTGAAACCAAGAGAATATCTTTCATTTTTATACCATCATGATCGTATAAGATTTCATCAATATTGTTACCTATTTGAATCTTCTTACAATTGAGATTCGTTACATAGTCGTTGAAAAAATACAAAAGACTTATGTAGAGGATATTAATTTGGTATTTGTGTGGGATATTTTATGCAATTAGTATGTTTTGTAAAAAAATAACAAGGAACGAGGAATGGTGAACAAGGAACGAAAAATTGCACGAGGACTAGACACCGACAGCAGGGACCTACAAATGGGGCCAACGTTGAAATTTTTTCAAACAATTTATGTATGCACTGAAATTTGTCATGGATAGACTATTGGAATGCCTTAATGATATGGGAGGGTTTATGGACTCAAATTTGAGTGAAACGCCCAATTTCTTCCATCATCAATTCATCATGCAAACCATAAACCCTATTTTTCTTTCAAAGTACCCAATTTGGTTGACACAAGTTTTAGGATTTCGTCGGTTTTTCTTCATTTTGCTTTCAGGTTCCACATTAATGTATATACAATGTATCTGCATCATATTTGTGATGGAAATTCCCTCTATTTCATTAATTTCTTAATCAACACCATCAAGATACTAGAGGCGGGCAACAGTGACATGTGAATGGGGCCAACGTTGAAATGTTTTCAAAATATATCTGTATGCATTGAAATTTCACCTGGATAGACAATTTAAATTCCTTAACAATATGGGAGGGTTTATGGACTCAAATTTGACTGACACACCCAGTTTATTCCATCATCAATTCATCATGGAAACCATAAACCCTATTTTTCATATGTTCTAGTAGATATGTTAATGATTCCAAGTTTCATATTTGTATTTGACTGAAGGTCCAATTAGCTTGCAAAGTATCAAATTGAGATTTCAATTTGATAAACAAAATATGAAATTAATCCAAGCATCATTTCATATCTTCGCAAGAGAGACGAATGTAAATAATCTTGCGACGAATTTGTTATACTATCGTTGAAAAAAGTTCGTCGATAGTATAGTTAATTCATCGCAAGAATATTGTGTCTAATTTGAATGGTGTTACATGGTTTTCAAGGAGTGTAGGGATTATATTATGATGCAATTTAGTGTATTCTATAAGAACAATCTCTATTCCAAACCTCAAAATGGATAGTACCATATCGTGTTCATAAGACAAATATTCTTGGTATGTTTCCTTTGTGGAAATGGTGACTCAAGCCCTCAGTATACATGATGCCAAACAATGAAATGTAACAATTTTACTATTGAATTATAGTTTTATGTCACCCATGTTTAAGGAAATAACTTGAGGTTCTTAGATCCTATTTGAATCTTCTTAGAATTGATATTTGTTACATAGTCGTTGAAAAAAGACAAAAGACTTATGTAGAGGATATTAATTTGGTCTTTGTGTGGGACATTTTATGCCATTAGTATGTAATTTTGTACAAAACTAATGGATCTTGGGGAATACACCATGGTCAAGGAACGAGGAAGGAAAATTGCACGAGGACTAGGCACTGGCAACAAGGACCAACGTTGAAATTTTTTCAACGTTGAACAGCAGGGACCCACGAATGGGGCCAACGTTGAAATGTTTTCAAACAGTTTATGTATGCACTGAAATTTGTCATGGATAGACTATTGGCATGCCGTAACGATATGGGATGGTTTATGAATTCAAATTTTAGTGACACACCCACTTTCTTCCATCATCAATTCATCATGTAAACCATAAACCCTAATTTTCTTTCAAAGTACCCAATTTGGTTGATGCAAGTTTTAGGCTTTCGTCGGTCTTTCTTCATTTTTCTTTTAGGTTCTAAATTAATGTATATACAATGTATCTGCGTCATATTTTTTATAAAAAATCCCTCTATTTCGATGATTTCTTAATCAACACCACCAAGATACTAGAGGCCGACAATAGTGACATGTGAATGGGGCCAATGTTGAAATGTTTTCAAACTGTATCTGTATGCATTGAAATTTGACCTGGATAGACTATTTTCATGCCTTGATGATATGGGAGGGTTTATGGACTCAAATTTGACTGACACACCCACTTTATTCCATCATCAATTCATCATGGAAACCATAAACCTTATTTTTCATATGTTCTAATAGATATGTTAATGATTCCAAGTTTCATATTTGTATTTGACTGAAGGTCCAGCTAGCTTGCAAAGTATAAAATTGAGATTTCAATTTGATAAAAAAAATATGGAATGAATCCAAGCATCATTTTATATCGTCGCAAGAGAGACAAATGTAAATAATCTTGTGACGAATTTGCTATACTATCGACGAAAAAAGGTTCGTCGATAGTATAGTTGATTCGTCGCAAGAATATTGTGTCTAATCTGAATGGTGTTACATGGTTTTAAAGGAGTGTAGGTCTTATATTATGTTGCAATATAGTGTATTCTATAAGAAAAATCTCTATGCCAAACCTCAAAATGGATAGTACCATATCTTGTTCATAAGACAAATATTCTTGGTATATTTCCTTTGTGGATATGGTGGCTCAAGCCCTCAGTACACATGATGCCAAACAATGAAATGTAACAATTTTACTATTGAATGATAGTGTTATGTAACCCATGGTTAAGGAAAGATTTTAAGGTTATTAGGTCCTATTTGAATCTTCTTAGAATTGAGATCAGTTACATAGTCGTTGAAAAAAGACAAAAGACTTATGTAGCGGGTATTAATTTGGTCTTTGTGTGGGACATTTTATGCCATTAGTATGTAATTTTGTACAAAAATAATGGATCTTGGGTACTACACCATGGTCAGGGAATGAGGAACGAGTAACGAGGAATGATGAATGAGGAACGAAAATTGTACGAGGACTAGACATCGACAACAAGAACCTGCGATTGGGGCCAACGTTGAAATTTTTTCAAACAGTTTATGTATGCACTAAAATTTGTCATGGATAGACTATTGGCATGCCTTAACGATATGGGAGGGTTTATGGACTCAAATTTGAGTGACACATCCACTTTCTTCCATCATCAATTCATCATATAAACCATAAACCCTAATTTATTTCAAAGTACCCAATTTGGTTGACGCAAGTTTTAGGATTTCGTCGGTCTTTCTTCATTTTTCTTTCAAGTTCTACATTAATGTATATACAATGTATCTACATCATAGTTGTGATGAAAAATACCTCTATTTCGTTGATTTCTTAATCAACACCATCAAGATACTAGAGGCGGGCAACATTGACATGTGAATGGGGCCAACGTTGAAATGTTTTCACACTGTATCTATATGCATTGAAATTTGACCCGAATAGACTATTCACATGACTTAATGATATGGGAGGGTTTATGGACTCAAATTTGACTGACACACCCACTTTCTTCCATCATCAATTCATCATGGAAACCATAAACCCTATTTTTCATATGTTCTAGTAGATATGTTAATGATGCCAAGTTTCATATTTGTATTTGACTGAAGGTCCAACTAGCTTGCAAAGTATAAAATTGAGATTTCAAGTTGATAAACCAAATATGGAATGAATCAAAGCATCATTTGATATCGTCGCAAGAGAGAAGAATGTAAATAATCTTGTGACGAATCTTCTATACTATCGATGAAAAAAGTTCGTCGATCGTATAGCTAATTTGTCGCAAGAATATTGTGTCTAACTTGAATGGTGTTACATGTTTTTCAAGGAGTGTAGGGATTATATTATGGTTCAATGTAGTGTATTATATAAGAAAAATCTCTATGCCAAACCTCAAAATGGATAGTACCATATCTTGTTCATAAGACAAATATTTTTGGTATGTTTCCTTTGTGGATATGGTGGCCCAAGCCCTCAGTACACATGATTCCAAACAATGAAATGTAACAATTTTACTATTTAATTATAGTGTTATGTCACCCATGGTTAAGGAATAATAATGGAATTAATAATGGTGGAATTGTGCCTTTGGGATAGTACTATGTGTTTTCTTTCAAGAACATACCCATGCTTCAACCACATGTTAGTATCTGAGATGGAGCTCCTAAGGTGCTAAGTATGTAATGGTGGGGTCAGTTGTTAATATGATGGGGAGGTAGGGTTTAAGGGAATGTGTTCCCTCTTCCCTATTCATGACCTCTATTTGTATTATCTATGTATGCTTTTGAATTATTCTAAGCCTTACTATTACCCAAATATAATATTATGGAAAATGGGTTTGTTAGCTACATGGAATGTTAATGCAATGAAGTGGGTTTTCTTTCTATTGTGGAGAAGTTCATTAATGGGGAAAAAAATTAAGTGTGTGGGTTAAGTGCATCAATTAGCTACATTGGTCAATTGTGTGACTTAAGTGCATCAATTAGCTACATTGGTCAAATGTTATATGGGTTAAGTGAATTAGGATATTTGGGTGGCTTAGAATAGTAGTTTTGGGTTAGTGCCTTGGTGGCCATGTTTGGAATTAGGAGTAATTAGCACATTAGGGTAAAATTTCTTGGGTTTATGTGATAACTACATCCACCCTTAATCCAACACTAACATTAATAGTGTTTAGTTGCGTGCTCTAGTTTCATGCATTAGGTTCATGGGTTGGGTGTGTGGGTAGGTGCATAAATTAGGTGTATGGCTTATAATTGTAACTTGTGTCTTGATCAGTGTGTTGATGGATTTAGTGCATGGGTTAGCTACACATGTCAAATATGTAGTGTCATCCATCACAATGTTGATGTGAAGCAAAATCCCCAATTGGATATATGATAAAATCCAATATTTCCAACAAAGTATTCCAAGGGGAGAGGACCAACACAATGCTAAGCCAACCCCATGCATACAACTTCCAAGAGAGAATGGTATAGAATAGTTAGAAGGACTAGGATCGCTAAATAAGTGAATTGTGTTGTGTTTCATCCATCAAATGACCAAGTTCCCCATGGTAATTTCTCTTTAGGAGACCCAAATGAGTGGAAATGAGTTTCCACCCATAGGTTCAACGACCAAAGCCAAGTTCACCAAATCCAACAACGCAATGGCGGCACAACATTGGAAGGGATAAGACAAAGGATCAACATAGAGGAGGAAGGTTTCTCTCATGAATGACATAAGTTCCCAAGGAATGTGATTTCATTTCAAGTACAATGTCCAACTATAACCCATCATGGGATGTAATTTCCCACTGAGACATCATGGGTGTGAATTAACTTGGCATGTAGTTGGGTTTCACGAGTGTAAATTAATTTTGAGTGTAGTTTCACTTTCTCCCTAATCGAAAGGATTTGCAACAACGAGGACATGTTATTGTCACACTATCCATTAAGGCATTCTAAACAATACAACATCGCCCCAACACCATCGATAATTGTCCAACAATTGGCTTTGTCCCTAGTACCACATGCATTAGACCTTACACAAAAATAATTGTTATTTGTTTGATGGGATATTTGTCTATGGTTATGAGTGTATCGGACTTGCAACTACTCTCGATGTTCCTATTGTGGACTCTACTCCAATGTCATGATATAAATATCGTGATTGTGGGGTATTGACACTTGTTCTCGGTGAAATAATATATTAACACTTGTTGGGGTATTGACACTTGTCCTAGATTATTATTATTATTATATCAATTATATATATTATATTAAATAATATATAATTGATATATATTAATTATATTAAAAACAATAATAAAAATAACAAAACATAAAAAACAAAAAAAATAACAAATTTCAAACAAAATAACAATAAAAATAAAAATTGAATTGTATAATGATCTCATGCCCATATTTCACATACAAAAACACTAGAGCCCACAAAAAAACTAGAGAGAAAACCCTTGAAACCTCACCATTCTATCCCAATGAAACGAAGGATATAAGGCGCGAGAGGGAGCAGACAACCCCGTGCAGTGGTGCAAAACCCCCCTGAAACTCGACCGCCATTCAATCGAACCCAGTGAGAGGGAGGAGAGAACCCCCGCGTAGTGGAGATAAGGAGGCCCTACACCTACACAATGAATTGTGACAGTATATTCCAACACACTTGATCAAGTGACATCAAGACTAAGGGAGAGGGAAAGGATGGTGAATACCTCTGCACACTTGAATTTACATTGCTAATTCGATATTAGTATTTTTGTTTTTACAAGTTTGGTTAGTTCCATTTTTTTGTTGGAAGAATATGGGCATCTCACCTTCTTCTTCCCTGCCCATATTCCCTAAGAATTGTAGGATTTCCTACACCTTCTTCTCCCTTTCCCATATGCCCTAAGAATACGACTTAAGAATTGTTTTTATGCAATATTTAGATCCCTAAGAATTGGATTGCCTATGCCTTCTTATCCCTTGCCCATAGATGTCCAACAGGGTTAGTGGATGGCCTTAAATGGATTACTTCAACCTCCTGTAGATTTTTTTTCCACTTGTAGTTGACTGGTAGAGAAGAAACTAGTTCAAATAGGCAGAAAAAATTAGAGAAAACCCACAAAAAATTGCTTCCATAGGCCAATTGGCACAATTTGCCCTTGACTTGCGATCCATGCCAAAATCACGAGTTTGACTTGTGTTGACTGAGTCAAACTTGGTTAATGTGAGTTTTAATCGACGACCTTTGGATCGGCTTGTTTGGAGGCTAATCCAATTCAAACTCAAAAAATTGCAATTTAAAGCGTGATTCATGTTTCACTTAAAATAACTCTTTAACCAAAAAAATTATACATCTACCATATTTTTGTAAATTGTATCTGTTGAAGGCGGTAGATTTTGATGTTTGTTTGAAAAAAATGACACTTGTTATGGGAGAGCCTCGAGGAATTCTCGAAGTATGTGTATACATTGAGAACATTTTTCATAAAATTAGGATAATATGGAGAAGATTGGCCATACTCATCTAGTTGTCATGTCTAGAGAATTGCAAAATCAAAACTTTTGTCGAGTCCTATACTGTATACTAGGCAAACCATTAACAATAGTGACGCATTACAGTCCATTTTCTTATTTAAAACATGTTCAAGTTTTCTTCTTTTATTGGTTAGTTTGGTTGTGGATGTTAATTTGGAAAAAATAAGAATTCTGCTCAAAGAGTAGTTCAAAATTTGAAAAGGGTAGTTATCTCCTTGAGATAGTGAGAATTTATTTTATGTCAACTGATAAATATCAATGTTTCAATAGTCCCTTAATCTTATTCTAGGTGTAACAATTTTTAATCTTGCATCTCCATGATTCCAAAACATCATCGGGATCCAATAGTGTCATTTCCATTGTCATTTGTATCCTCAGAAGCTGAAGTATTCCCCTTGGTAGACTATATTTTGCCTTTGATCCCACAGGTAGACCAGATTCTGCCTTAGTAAATCCCCTTCGTAGACTAGAAGCTATATTTTTCTTCTAAGAGGTCATATATTCAAATCAAGAGGGGGGTAGGGTATGTATACCTCCATAGACTTTACTGGTAAAATCGTTGGGTGGAGGGGGTCTCATACACCAATATAGTGTCTGGCTTGGCTGTGACCTTAAAAATAAATTATTATTATTACTACTAAAAGGAGACAGAAAAGAGAACCCCTCAATCAAAACAACCATGCCCCATATCCCTTATTTTGACAAGATCTTTGACAATTTCTTGATCTTCATACATTCTCTATCCAGCCCTATAATTTCTTTTGATCTTGCTAAGAACATTTACTCCATCATCTTAGGAGGTCCTTATTCTCATCTACCAATCGTCATTAGATTTTTTTTCTAGCATTTAATGAGTGCTCCTTGACTAATCATATTTATCTTTCTTAGAACTATAAATACTAATATCCAAATCACCCTCACTTCAATGCCGAAGTTATCTACATCATTATGAATCACTACACCAAGACTTATTGATCCATGTTGATCATAAGTAATGCCAAATTCATCAGGCCATCGTCTCGTTCTAGATCACTAATAGCCCTATCACTGCCTAGCATTACAAGTTCATATTTTGTTGTAACAAATCATTTCCACCCAGGTTCTACTCTTATCAAGTTCAACTTGTCATCATCCAAAAATTTCCATCATACTAAGCAGTTAATCCAGTGTCATCTCTTCTTTCATACATTTTTATTGTAGGTTGCCATGTTGGGTCCCTTGAACCAACTATTTGTACAATATTCTTTGATGCATTTCTATTAGGTCCTTCATGGTGACGTTAACTTCTTTGTCATTATTTGAAGCCATCGTTTATCTTAGAAAATAATGCCCATGTTAGTGTCTGTGTATCTTTTGATCCCAATAGCTTGAATTAAGGTGTCAAACATTTTTTGAGGACAGAAAATAAAATATCAAAAAGACCTAAATAACCTTCTACAATGTCTCTCATAGTGGATTATCTTCCTGTATTATTTTCTATTCGATTTCAGAAAAGAATTATTTCCATCCATGCAAATTTTCAAAATTAATGTTTACAAACATGTATATTACCTTGCCCATCAAGTTGGTGAAGAATGACAATATACTTTGGAAAACCACTGAACATATGCTTCTATCAACTGACTTGTTTGAATTCATTTAGATAGTGGCACATGGGATGTTTGGCAAGAATTTGTTGTCTCAAAAAATTTGACATCACTATATTCCCCTTGCAGTGCTATAGAGAAACTCAAAATACAATACATTCTATGGTTCTTTCTGATGGACATGGTTGTTAATTTCCGTACAAATATAACATCGCTAAATCCTTATTTTTTTATAATTAGATCACCAGACAAGATGTAATAAACCAACAATGTTTTTCTTTTCCAAGCTATTAGCAATATGTACAATAGATCCATGAGTTCAAGAAGATGTTTCTTATCAGCAAGCCTGAGGAAAATATAATATTTTCTATCCAGTTTAAAATTTTGAGACATATCCACACCAATTTTTTTCCATGAAAAAAACATTATATTCAATATTTCAAAAATGAAATCAGAATATACATCATGTCCTAACTATATTTCTAGAGCCATACCTCTCATCTTTCCTCCAACCAAAAAGAGGCAAAACTCAGAGAAAATTTTCCTCATAGCAGATATTGTCTGAAATATTATAGTTATCTGGAGGATCTAGGGCCCTCCAATCTATGCTTAAAAGCATTGAGATAAAATCATTACATTCATACTACTTCCAGAATAGTTTGTTCCATCAACCAGAAAATAAGAAAAACAAGTTGGGATTGAACATATATCTAACTAGCATCAACCAAACCTAGTGCCTTCGAGCTAACCATTAGAGAGAGATCAAAGAAACCTAGGATAATTTCATCCTTGAATCCTTTCCACATATAAAGTCCCTAACCTCCTTCATACTTGAAAGAATCAGATGATTTTCATTTATAAATAAGATACCACTGGCACCACAAATACCTGAGGTCCTTGACAATCACCGGCAAAAAAAATCCCAAAACCTTTGATTTATCATACACTGGTTTTTAAGGATTTGGGAAGGTTTGACTCTTTCATCTTTCCCTGACTCTCTATAGGTATATCTTATTTGACGAGCCACTTGTGTAGTTCGTATGTATTTCCATTGGAAATTCATACAATTTCTTATGAGAGCCATAGACCCTATACTACAAAAGAGGGAAGGGTTATGTAAGCTTTTACAAATTTGTCTCCATTACCAAGATTTGAAGCTACTCAACAATGAGTGTTTTTTCCACTTATTATCACCATTAGATAACAATAGAGCTTCAGACCAAACCTCCCTATCATAGAGACAATGCACACACATAAATGGTTTATCAATTCCTCAGTGAATTTACATGAAATACACCTTCTTGGACCATGCCAGTGCCCACACCAATATGTAGACTAATAGTTTCAATGTCACCTAAAGAAAATACTAGTAAAATCATATATCATAAGAAAATAGTGCCTAGGCTTGATAAGTCAAGGCTCCTACTTTTATTTCAAGTTCATTTTTCCTTTCACTCATTATCTTTTCAAGAACCTTTCCATCCTTTATAAAGTTAAACTTAGCCACAGTCTCCACATCCCCCAATTGGTCCATGTCATTCAAGGAAAGAGATTTCTGTGTATTTCTTTGACAACTCAATCAACAGTGGACTCATGATCTGACAAGGTACACACCCCACGTAGTAGTGAAATCTACCACAACCAAACATTTAGTCTCAATGGCCTCCTTTAGATTGAAGCATCGTGCCTGTGTGGTGTGATAGGTAACCACGTTTCCCTCTGCCATCACTTCTCCAAAAATATCTCCGTGCTTCTCAAATTTACAAGCAATGTAAGTTTTAAAAGAGAAATCCAAAAGCATATTCAATGTAATATGCAGTCTTTACTTTTGTAGCAATGTACTTTCCTTTCAAAAGCTCTTTGTCAAGCATGACCTATCATTGTGACAGACCGTTATTCAAAGATGACCTTTGTTTATAGATTCAATTGTTTCAATATATTATTTTATTGTAAGATTGTTTTATTTGCACCAATTCCCATTCCCCATGCTCGCACATGACCAACTGACATCCAGCCAATAGGCACAAACCTCAGACAATTAGCTAGCTCATACACTTTCTAGGCTTATTGATGATGATAGGTTAGGTCATCTATATTGAATATCATCCTCGTAGATGTTAGATGTGTTTGACATGGTAATGAATACTTTAAGAGTGCATACCCATATTGTCATTTCACTCTCAACAAAAAGATTATGGGATGATGCCTTTATCATCCAACAAATATCCATTTAATTTAGAAGGAACAATAGAGAGCTTAAAAGTTTAATGAACATAAACCTTAACAAAATCAAGGTTTAATGGACCCTGTCATTCTCATGCAATGTTATAGAAGAACAACATTTGGATCTACAACTTTTGCAATAGTTAGTGCCTAAAAACCAAAGGTGCATATCTAGATGCTAACAAGGCCTTTACTTTCATGTCTTAAATGATGTAACCCAACATTTAAATCAGAATATAGGTCCCAACTATTATGGTCAAACCAATCAAGTTAGCTTGTTATATTGGATCTAATAATGTAGATAAACATAATTCTCTCATAGGATCCATGGCCTGCAGTAATGATAGATATGTTCTAAATAACACAAAAATGCATAAGCACACCATAATCATGATAAAGGAAATGGAATAGATACGAGATAAGGGATTTTACTTTGGGTGTAATAAAAAATGGTATTGGTGGAAAAAATGTTCCAAAAAAAATACTATTCACCTCAAGAATAATGACAAGGATGAAGAGGAACCTCATTAGGATTTGTGAGAATAGTTTGAGTGCTCATTAAATAATGAATAAAAATTTGTTATAGTTGTATTGGTCAATGTAAGAATACAAAAAAATGGTTTGTCCCACAGTCTATGATTCATAGTTTGTTAAAACAATTGATGCTTGTCTACCAAAAATGAAATTCTATCCTTTGTAGAGGATTGTGAACTTTTACTAGTACAAAGCCTATAGATGACACTTAATACTAGATAGACTTTGTAGTACACGAA
>JZKD02S1827870.1:314240-331749 GCA_000966675.3 Picea glauca | reverse complement strand
TCTGAATCAGGAAGATAATCAGGCTCTACAACCAACACCTACCCTGCAAGGTTAGGACCTCTAGGACACATAAGCAATGCTCAAGCCCGGGTTCCAATTGATTTTAACCATTTAAGGTCTCAGGATTAGGGATTGTTCTGAAAAACAAGAAAGTATATAATTCTCATAACCCCAATCCTAAACCAAAATTCAACTAGTATCAACAACATTCTTGACCATATATTCATCAAGTGACCATAGAATAATCCAATAGGCTTTTTCAATCATTTCGATACTCAAGGAAAAATTGGAGCAAGAAACTTAATATTGTAACAACCTTCCTTACGCAACACAAGGTAAGCACATATAACGACGTAAACATTTTATTATAAAAACAAGATATGGAGATAAACATCACGACATTATACAAGTATAGGTAAATAATCTACACTGTCAACAATCTAGGAATTTGATCTGTACAAGTCAGCATCGCCAAAATTTCCAATAAATCATATTTTACTAATCATGTGTCATTACATCACAAGTCAATGACACGATCAGCTCATAAAATAACTGGTCATTTTTCTCATAATAATTATATTTCCAATCTAGTGATTTTATACTCCATCAAATATGTTGTTACCCTTACAAGGGAAAATATCATTCCATTAATTAAATGGTTCTATACAAGTTCAAGGCAAGAATTGAGCAATATCGTCATTCCAGTAAGAAGATCGTTAAAAATTAACCTAACAATTTAAAAGGGTTCTTAAATTCACATGGATGGATCGCATGAGAATCCATTCTGCACTATCCAAGAATTTGTCTCGTCCGTCTAAGGATTCGACAAGATAAATTGGCAGGCACAACTCTCAACTTTTAACTTTTACGCGCACATGAAGATTTAGATATGTTACACTCCGAAAGGAATAAACTCTCTAGAAGTTAGCCGGTCTCTATATGTCTCTGGGGAGAATATAGAGGATCCAGACAAGAAGAACGCAATATCGAAGGGCTCAAGAAATGCGAAGATCAAGCATGTACAACAACAAATAATTCCATCCCAATCCCGACCCAAGTAAAGCCAGAGATCAATGCCAAGCTAAAGGGAGGAGCCCACGAGGGCATACCATAGTTATGCTACGTTCAACAGGTAAGGTTCATGGCAATAAAATTTTGACATGACAGGCAGGTCGCAGGCCCATACATCCAAACAATGGGACTGCAGACTAACAAGTGGGAAATAATTTCGACAGTCCCAAGTGGACTGCACGGTATTGTCCACCTGAGCGCAATGAAGGTAAACACCAGTCACAATCATCGATACTCAAGTCAAGGAGAGTCCAGCGACCAACACCAACCTCACGATGTGAGGAGGAAGGACCAATCGGTTAGCTTTGAGAAGTATAAGTGAGACAGAAGGAGAATTTAGAAAACACACAGGTTCCCCATAATTTCCATAAAAACACTCGAATATCTCAACCACAAAATTGGAAATAATACAACAGGTAAAAGGGTCTGCCCAACTCCATCCTCCCAATGATTGGAAGGGATAGAATCCATTTTAATTCATGAGCACACAACACACACAGTTCTGTTTTTTCCCCTTTGGGGTATAAATCTTACACGAAATTTTTCCCGAAACAACCACAATAACACAGTCCAGTAATGGTTGCCAGCGAACAAGATAAAAGGTTTACACACTAATAGGACTCGAGACAGCGTTTGATAAAATGAGAAGCAGAGAATACAAAGAAAGAGCATATAGCATAAAATAGTATTCGGTATATTGAGTATATGAGGAAAAGAGTACATTGAGAAAAGGGAAAAGAGTTGAGTTAAATAGGCTCAAGCAAATCAAGAACATGAAGAAACGATAGTACCATTGGCCAGGATAGCTAGCAGTGTACAATGAGACTGTTGAGGTTACATTATATTTAACACTCCCTCTTAAACTCAACAGTTACAAACATCAGCATTGATAATGTCCAAGTGCTATCTCTGAAAATAAAAAATGGATTTTCTCAGTGGCTTTGTAAAAATAAATGCGTGTTGATCTCGAGAGCAACAGAATTGAAGTGCTATGTCACCATTAGTGACGAGCTTGCGAATGAAGTGAAAATGAGTGTCAATATGCTTGTTTTTCTTGTGAAACACATGATTTTTGGATAGAGCAATTGTTTAGGTGTTGTCACATAAGATAGGCGCTGGCTCATTTTCTGTGTGTGACATATCATTCAATATTCTTCTCAGCCACACAGCTTGACAGGAAGCTGAGGTAGCAGTGACATACTCTGTCTCTGTAGAAGATATTGATACAATTGGTTGTTTCTTTGATGCCCATGAAATCAGGTTCGCGCCCAGGTGAAAAACATGTCCTGAGGTGCTCTTTCTGTCATCTGCGTTGCCTGCAAAATCACTGTCTGTGTAACCAGAGAGATGATTAACATCAGAATGAGTGTACCATAAGCCAAAATTGAGAGTTCCTGCAACATATCTCAGAATCCTTTTCACCATCTTCCAGTGAGAATCTTTGGGGGATTCCATAACCCTGGAAACAAGGTTGGTTGCATACATTATATCAGGCCTAGTCGCTATAAGATACAACAAACTGCCTACTAAGATTTTGTATAGAGTAGAATCCACTGTAGGTCGTTCATCTTGCTTGCTCAATTTTGTGCCTAGGGGTATAGGAGTTTTTGCTGGATTGCAGTCTTCCATGCGAAATCTTTTGATGATGTTTCATGCATACTTTTGCTGATAGACAAAAATGCCTTTGGTTGATTGATCAACCTCAATACCCATTTTTTTTTTAGTATGCCAAGATCTGTCATCTCAAACTCAGACTGCATGGCATGTTTGAAAATCGTTAATTCAAAATTTCCAGTATATATCATGTCATCAACATATAAACATACAATCATAATTTTACTGTGCTGATCTGTTTTGGTGTATAAAGTTGGCTCATTTTGGCTTCTGTTGAAACCACTTTTGATCAGGTAAGTGTCAATTCTGTTGTACCAAGATCTTGGAGCTTGTTTTAAGCCATACAGAGCTTTCTTCAACCGATATACTTTGGTTGGCTATTCTTTGACTTCAAATCTAGGTGGTTGATCCACATAGACCTCTTCTTCTAAGACACCATTTAAGAAAGATGACTGGACATCCATCTGGTATACTTTCCATTTGTGTCGAGCTGTTATGGCTAAGAGAGTCCTTACAATGTCTAACCTTACTACTGGAGAAAAAGTTTCACCATAATCAGTACCTGGTTGTTGTGAGAATCCTTTGGCAACAAGTCTTACCTTGTGCTTTTCAATCTTTCCCTTTTCATTGAGTTTAGTTTTGTAAACCCACTTGACACCAAGACTTTTCTTGTGTCTGGGAAAATCAACAAGATCTCATGTCTTATTCCTCTCAATGGAGTCAATCTCTTGGTTCATGGCTTGAACCCAATGTGGCTTCTTCGCTGCCTCTTTAAAAGATGTAGGTTGACATCACATTAAAGCAAAAAGGTTTTGATGTTCAATGCCATCCAACTGTTGATGAATTTCTCTCAAACTTCGAGTTCTCTGATTTTGAAGTTCAAAAGATGAGTCTCTGCTTGATGTCGAGTGATCCTGAGAATTTTCAGATTGTCCTTCTACCTACAATCTTGGAAGGGTAGGTTGAGGTATTGGCTGTCCTGAGTCTTCTGCGTTTTTAGGACTGGGCATTAATGGATTTTGACTGTCCATTTGTTGATTTTCATATTCATTCTAGAGTTGATTTTCCAGAAATTTTACACCTCTGCTGAGATTTAGTTTCTTTGAGATTTGATTGTAAAGCCTGTAAGCTTTTGATGTTTCACTGTATCCAGTAAAGATACATTTCTCACTTATGTCATCTAGTTTCTTCCTTAATTTGGAAGGTATGTGAGCGTATGTTATGCATCCAAATGTCCATAGATGAGCAACATTTAGCTTTGTCCCACTCCATGCTTCTTGAGGGATCTTCATCTTTAGACTGGTGGTTGGAGATTTATTTAAGAGATAAGTTGAGCATGCTACTACTTCAGCCCAAAAAGTATTTGACAAACATTTCTCTTTGAGTAGGCTTCTTTCCATGTTCCTTATTGTCTGATTTTTCCTTTCAGTCACTCCATTCTGTTGTGGAGTATACTTGGCTATAGTTTGCATGATGATTCCTTGTGATTTGCAGAAATTTGCAAATTCTTTGGAGCTGTATTCTCCTCCTCCATCTGACCTGATTGCTTTTACATATTTGCCACTCTGTTTTTCAACTTCGACTTTGAATTCTTTGAATTTTGCAAAAGTTTCAAACTTGTGTCTGAGAAAATAGATCTAGATTTTCCTGCTAAAGTCATCAATAAACGTTAGAAAATAAAAGCTACCACCTATTGACTCTGTTTGCATTGGGCCACATAGGTCAGTGTGAACACGTTCGAGATGTTGTTTGGCTTGAGTGGAGGACTGTGGAAAACTAGTTCTCTTATGTTTTCCATGTATGCAATACTCACATGGGGGATTTTGCTCTTTGAAGACAGGGAGACCTTTGACCATGGAGTACTTCTATAAAAAACTTAGAATCTGAAAGGGTAGATGTCTAAATCTTGTATGCCAAACCATAGTTTCATTGGGGGTGGATGCACTTTGTGCATATGTTTGGATCAGATTTGCAGTTCTGAGGTTCAGGGGAAACATCCTATTCTGAGTCATGTGGATTTCATAAATCAATTTTTCTGTTTGGGGTTTTATCATATATCCTGCATGATGCTCCCTCAAAAAGTATCTTATAGCCATGTTCAATAAGTTGTCTTACACTTAACAAGTTATGTTTCATATCTGGAACATGGTAGGCATTGTTTATGTCTTTCTTTGCATTTTGTTTAGTAAGAATAGGTACAGTTCCTTTCCCTTGAACTTTGACTAAAGAATCATTTCCAAGTGTAATATCAGAGGAAATTGAAGAATCAATGCATGAAAGTAAATCTTTGTTACCTGTCATGTGATTATTGCATCCATTGTCCAACAACCAGAGATCTTTATGTTGTTCTTCAGTCTTATGACATGAGAGAAACATACCTTCTGAGGTTTCTCCTGTATGATTTGAGACATGTGCTCTACCTGAGAGCTGATCTTCTTGCTTCTTCTGGAATTCAGACTCATAGTGTCCAAACTTTTTGCTGTAATAGCATTGTATTCTTGATTTGTCATTTGATTTTCTTCCTCTGCCTCTTTGAGGCTGGAAATTCTGATTCTAGTTCTGTTGTCTGTGACCTTGGAAATATTGATTCAGGTTATGTTGTATGTGACCTCCACTTGAGTGAGGGTTACTTGGACTGCTCCCTCTTCCTTGGTGACCTCCGCCTCTTCCTCTACCTCTCCCTCTACTGAAAGATAATTGAGTTTTGAAGGCATTGGTGATTGACTCATCTGTGAGATTCACTCTGGTCTCGTGTGTCAACAAAGAACCAATTAGTTCATCTATTGAAAAACATGACAGATCCTTGGATTCAAGGATTGTTGTAACGACCATTTTGAATTTATTTGGTAAACTTATGAGGAATTTCTCAACAATGCGTTGATCAGGGATGGCTTCACCAGTCAATCTGATCTGGTTCACGATTCACATGACTCTGGTCATAAACTGATCAACATTTTCAGACTCTGTCATTCTTAAAGTCTCGAATTGCGTCCTCAAGGTCTGTAGTTTGATTGTTTTGACCCTGTCATTTCCTTGGTAGGGTTATTTAAGGATGTCCCATGCATGTTTTGAAGTAACAATGCCTATGATTTTTGAGAAAATCAAGTCATCCACTGAATTCTGAATCCAAAATTTTGCCTTGTTTTCTCTGTTCCTTTGTGTTGCCTGAGCAGTTCTCTATTGGTTGGTCATGGCAGCAAGGTCTGCTAGATCTGGTTCAACATATCCAATATCCACTGGATCCCAACACTCTTGTTCTTTCAAGAAGGATCTCATTTGAAGAGACCAAAACTCATAATTCTTTCCAAGAAGAATTGACCCTTGAGTTGGTCCTAAATTGCTAGACGTGGCCATCTTTTAAAAAATTTAACAAAACAAGAAAGATTGTTAGAAAATTTCTTATTTACCTATTTCCTGTGCGTAAAACCAGGTCTTCAAAGTTCTTTCAGTGACTTCAGACCAAAATATACTGTGTAGACCACTTCTTTGACTTCGATCTGGTTGGATCTGACTATCCGAGCGTGAGATTTGTGTACTCGGAGCTCTGAGCTCTGTTATTTTGAAACTGTTGCAAATGTAATGGTGAAATTGGTCCAAATACAAACTCAGCCCCATGCGAATAAGCATTGAGCACGATCTCCTTCTCCATGTGACCACTAGCTTAGCCCACAAAGGGTGTGTCGTGTTTCGCGACCTCGAAAGTATTGGCGTGTGAGCCACTCCTGACTCCCCAAATCCCGAACTCCGAAAGGGGCTTAACGAGCCCTCAGCTCCTCTCATATCTTTACTCCACATGACCACAATGCTATGACCACAGTTCACTTTTCAGGATTTTGCGGTTCACGAAGTTGCGATGCAACTCCAACCTTTCCTCCTTGGAATCCTGAAATCCGAAACTTTGATCTATCCTTTGTTGTGGATCGACGGTCTAGATCCTCCTATGATCTGACTTCTCAGATCCTTTCAAGATTTCGTGGATCGGTATTTCGCGACCTTTGAAATCTCGTCACGATGTTCTCCAAACCTCGAACTCCTAAATGCCGAAATTTTGGAGCCTCCCAAATCAACGATTCACGCTCCTCTGGATCTAATGGTCCAGATTTCGTCGGGATTTTGCGTTTCATGAAGTCGAACAACTTGCACCTCCATTCTCCTAATCCCCGAAATGTCTATGGCACTAGATCGACGGTCTAGGCCTCTCTTTGATCGATGGCTGCGATTGAGTCAGGGTTTCTCACTTCATGACCTTGAAGGATGGCGCACCTCTGTCCTCCCGATTCCCGATTTCTTGATCGCGTTAGATTGATGGCTCACAATCTTTCTTGATCCAATGGCTTAGATCAAGTCGTGATTTCGTGATTCGTGAATTCTCACTGCAGTGTTCTCTGACCTTTACTCCCTATGAGTCAATGAAATGTTGAGATCTCGCCACATGTTCTCCTTGATGGACAGTCCCAAAGATTTCAAGATTTCCTGACTTCGCAGGTCGGATTTTCTTCTGTGCACTCCAGAGGACTAAGCCTTGTGCACGTTCTCCCGGATCCAACGACTATCAGTCCTCTGCACTAAGTCTGACGGCTAAAAATCTTTTGTCTTTTCTGCGCACTCCTCGTCCTTTCTGAACTCAAACGAGGGCTCAGATCTGTTCGCAGGGCCAATCTTACGGCTGTTCTGTTTGTCATTTGCTTCTTTGGCTTGTCCTTTGGTGCTCTTTGCAAAATTCTCTTCATAAGATGGAATTTCACAAATTCTTTAAAGAACTCACGTCTCTTTAATTGTTTCTACTCTCTACAACTCTGCTTCGTGAATCTTTCACAAATCTTTAAATGCTCACGATTCTTTTGAGCATATTGCACTCTGCTTTCTCGCGTTTCCTTTCTATAGTGATCTTTAGAGTGTATTTCAGACTGCGCATTGTTCTCCAAGCTCTGTGAAGAATCTTACGTCCTGTGCTCTCATTGACAGTTTAAGCTCTTTTCTACTTAGGATCGGGCTTCTCTCCAGTCTGTGTGAAGAGGCTTATGTATGAAGCTCTGATACCATGATAAAATGAGAAGCAGGGAATACAGAGAAAGAGCAGAGCAGAAAATAGTATTCAATATATTGAGTATATGAGGAAAAGAGTACATTGAGAAAAGTAAAAAGAGTTGAGCTAAATAGGCTCAAGCAAATTAAGAACATCAAGAAATGATAGTACAGCTGGCCAGGAAAGCTAGCAGTGTACAGTCAGACTGTTGAGGTTACATTATATTTAACAGCGTTAGCCTAAAGAAATACTAGACATAAAGTGATGCACATTTAAAAAATTTCAATAAAGGAACATGAGCAATTCCCTTCAAGGGATTTCTTCCAATGCAACAATTCATGCGTGCAACAATAATCAATTTTAATGGCATTAATTTTCTAGTTCCAATGATTCGCCAAACATCAGCGACCTCAAATTCTTGAATAGGCGATGAATAAGATTGTATTACGAATTAAATCCTTACACAAGAATTTAATCTTATTAAAAATACTACAAGAGTTTATTTCACTCACACAACGATTCATACTTGCAAAGTTTATACACACTTCTCTTCATTATCAGATCAAGATGTCAATTACATTTACCAACTTCTGTTCTAGAAATCCTTTACAATATTCATCAATATCTAAATCGATACACATAAATTTAACTAATTACAAATGCAATTTAAAACATAAGTACTGCAACAGGCGAATGGATTGTTGATGTTCTTCGACAGCTGGAAATTCCTCTTTGCTCCCGCTTGCTAATCGTTGTGACCTCACTGGTACCTCCCAGCCAACTCTATGGGTACTTTTCTTCCCCCTTATCCCCTCCGAGGCGCAAAGGGGCCATGCACACAAAACCAAAGAAAATATAGCTCTCATCTTTCCTCGCAAGGTCAAGCTACCACTCCCTCTCAAGCTGGGTATTCCCAACTCCCACAAGTAAAACCAATCAAAGAAATTTTGGTAGCATAACTTTACTCATAATAGTCCATATCCATTCCTCCTCCCAACCATTTCCTTTATCGATTTTTTCTTAGTGACATCTTGCCATGCACATTTAATTCATTTTTTTTTAATAATTTAATTATGAAGTATTTCCCCCATACACTTGTCACTTGTTCCCTTATTTGCACTAATAAATTCATAATTTAATTAAATTAATTGTCAATTTCCCTCACCCATCCTAAAACACTCATAAAGTCACTCCTAGTTGTCCCTTTATTCCCTCTATTTCATTTTTAATGACTGATGTCTTTCTAAAACTTAGTGGTGTTTAATTTAGGAAAGTTCTTTAGTTAGACTAGACTAGATACCTTTCTATGCTTCCACATACTTTTTACATTTATTTCATTTCTTATCTTAGTTTCCAATTTGGCATTCTTTTGCACACAATTACATAATTAAATATTTAGGTATAATGTTATTTTTATTTTTACTCTTTCACTTCCTAATTTGATTTTTCTTCATCCCCCATAATTTATTAAATTTATAATTTAGTTTTAGTCTTATCATTAGCTTAGACTTAGGCTTAGTTAGTTTTTATATTTGCAAAAGCTTAGACCATTAGGGAAATAAATTCAGTCTTTAATTAATTAATTAATTAATTCGACAATGCTTATGATTTTATAGGTTTAACATTCACTCTAAGTTTTCTAGGCCACCTAGATTCATTGACTCACCTTTGTTTTTTTTTAAACCGTGTCGTGCCCTTCAAGATGCACTTTGTGCTCCAAGGGTGTCACTCACCTTTATTCAAGTTTTATTTATGTGACATTCCCTTCAAGATGCACTATGTGCTCCAAGGGTGTCCCTCACCTTTATTCAAGTTTTATTTACATGACGTGCCCTTCAAGACAAACTACGTGCTCTAAGGGTGGCACTCACCTTTGACTGGTTTTGGTAATTTTCCAACCATTGGAGTCAATACTCCATCAGATGACCTTGTGAGATACTAAGGGCCTCTAATTAATAAGGACCATGCCTTATTGTGTGTCCCTTAGAATCTTCGTGAGTGATTGTCTTAGTCTTCCCTCACGACATCGTGTATCTATCAAACTAGGTAATTGTTAACCTACAATTCAAGCCACAACAAAAGTGCTAGTAAGATGTGGCAGGTTTGTTGCCAAACCTATCCCTCAATATCTAGTTGGTGTGCATGACCCCTTTCCTCCTTATGTGAGTATGATTAGCAAGCAATCATCATCCTGCATCCATCAACAAAACACTCTCAACGATCCATAAATAACATCATAATATACCCGATCATATGTCACATAAGCATAAATAGAAATACCCAAACCATATACAGTCCACTCCCTGACTCGATCCGGAGTCAAAGGAGGTCCATTGATTCCATCGACATCCTCAATCTGTCAAGTGTCCTGCACACTCAGGAGAAACCTGTCAATAGCACATGTCTATATATAAATATCAAATAACATAACATCATAATCCAACAACATGATCATCATAATCCATAAGCGAAACAGACAACCATATACTAAACCAGATCACTTGCACACAAGTTTCCTCAAAGAATAAGTCAAATCATGTGCGTGCAAGAGCAGGATGTTACATACACCCTCTATTGTTTTAAACTTCGTCCCGAAGTTTCACAGTATATATGTGCAATAAATAAAGTATCTGACAAGATCTAAATGTCTAACTATCAAACAAAAATGGAAATTGTTGGTGCATATCATATGTGTCCTCCCAGGTAGCCGAGTGTGTACTATAACTGTCTCATTGGACCTTGACTTGATCGATTGTTCGACATCATAGTTGTCAAATGCAATGGTCCATAATGCAGTTTGGCTCTGCCATGAGAGCACCCTTGTCCGACACCTACAAATAACTCATGTCAATCACATGTGTAGGATCACTAACATAATGTATCAAAACAAATACATGAAAAACATCATGCATACACCTCAAAGAATCGGGCAAGGATAGTCGATAGGCCACGGGCCCTTTCTTTTCCACAACTTTGAAAGGTACCACAAACCTAGGAGATAGTTTATCACCCTTTCCAAACTTGATCGAACTCTTGTGCGGTATCACCCGCGATAAGACTTGATCACCAAATTCACAACTACGGTCAACGCAATGCACATCGTTATAACTCTTCTACCGATATTGTGCTTCTTCAATCCTTTGTCTTATCATTTTCATTTGTTCTTCCATTACTTGGATCGCTTCGGGTCCTACTAGGACCCTATCCTCAAGTCAATCCTAGCTCAAAGGCATACAACATGGTCACCCATAAATAAACTCAAAAGGTTCCATCTTAATGGTACTTTGATAGTTGTTGTTCTACGCAAACTCTATCAACGACAAACACTCTTCCCAACACTTTTGTTGGTCCATCACGTACATATGCAACATATCTTCCAAGATTTGGTTCGTTCTTTATGTCTTCCCGTCTGTCTCCGGGTGATATGCAGTACTAAAGTTAAGTTGGGTTCCTAAGGCCTCTTGGAAACTAGTCTAAAATCGTCCTGTAAACATTGATCCTCGAACAAATATGATCCTCTTAGGCACGCCATGCAATATAAAAATCTCGCTGATAAAAACTCTAGCTATGTCTGGCGCCTGATACATCGTATGCACAGGGATAAAATGTGCACTCTTTTTCAGAGTGTCAACTACCATGAAAATCAAGTTGTGCCTCCTTGCCGTCAGCGGCAATCCCACAATAAATTCCATCAAAATGACCTCCCATTTTGATTCCATAATAGTGTGTGGTTCTAGTAATCATGTCGGATGTCTATGTTCAGCCTTCACTTGCTGACATTCTAGACATCTCGCCACGTAGTTGACTATGTCCGCCTTCATTCCTTTCCAGAAGAATAAGAGTTTAAGGTCTGCCCTCATCTTCGTGACTCCTGGATGAGATATGTACACTTATTTATGAGCTTCGTTTAAGATAAAAATTCTCAACTCGTCGTTAGGAGGTATGTAAATCTGGTTATTATACCTCATTAATCCGTCATTGTCCACAATAAATCCCTCAAATTTCGGTACCAACATGGTGTCTTGCCCGATATTTTTCTTAACCTCTTTATACCAGTCATCATCACGTTGTATAGTTAGAATATTTTCACGAAGATTCGTCTAGAGTGGTATCACCAAAACTATGTGTGGTCTCTGACTCAACACATCTGTCACTCTGTTCATTGTTCATTTTATGTAGGTGATCTCAAAATCGTACTTGCTAAACAGTTCTGTTGGAAATACTTAGATGGGGGTGAGTCAGTATTTAGAGCAATTAGTATTTTTGAACTTGTACTTCAATCAGATCATTTATTCAATTTATATCCAATCAACAATGAATACTATCCAATGAGCAATGAAGAATAGTATAAGAGATACACCAATACACCATGCACAATATATAAGAAGTAATCATGTATTATTGTTCAAAGGAAGTAATGACTTCCAAAGGTAGCTACAACTTCCAAATATAAAGGGAGGGATAAACCTCCAAAAGGAAGATACAATCCTCCAATATCAAGAGAGGGTTGGCATCTCCATCCTTGCCCCTTCCTTCCACCCAAGAATATATGAGAGATAATAAAACTTTACATTAAATTATCACCATCAACCAACCACCACATAGAACCTGATAATGCTTCCTGAGACTTCTTCAACTTCTGCAATTCTTCACTTCTTTTAATACTCTAATCCTCCAGATAATATTACTCGATGTATTCTCTAAAATTCCTCTAAGTTTCACTCCTTGAATCCTCCCAGAAGAGAAGTTATAGAGAAAATGGTAGACCTTATTCAATTCTGGTTTATTCACAAGAGCTAACTTGTAAAACATGCCCCATGCTCAATATTTAACATCCAATTCTCAAATTCATACACAGGAAACTACAACACGTACTCTTTCCAATGCAATTTGTCTCACTTCATTTGGATTCTCTATGAATATGTTATGATTTTTTTACCCAGAACACATGTTTATGACTAGCTTCAGGACTAGTCAAAAACCCTATCTTCCACAGAGTGTATCTCCAAAATAATAGCGAATTAAGAGTTGAAATTTTTATCAAAGGTACCTAGATATGTCATCTCAATAGCCTTCGAATTTCACCATCTGAATCATTCTAGAAACAATGTTATAGAGAAAATGGTAAGATGACATGTAAATAACATAACTTAGAACACATCACCAAAAGACTTCATCCTCCCTTGAAATTCGACCTTCTTTACTTCAGATTTCCTCATAAATTCGACTTATATCTACTTGTTCATTAATAAACTTTTGTGTAATGAAAAATGAATGTATAATGAGATGTATTTATACCCTTTATGTCACTTCCTTTTAACATTAGGGACGACATGTAGTTTCTTCTTCAATTCACATTTTCATCTTCAAAAATTCATTTATCCTCAATCGTGAGGATCCACGTGACGTGCCACATACCATCAGAAGAGGAATGATTTACATTATCCATCCATGGGTTTTGTATCTGCATGTGTAATTTCCTTCATGTCTATCTAATTTGATCAATTGTGGGGTCCAAAATCCAATGGATAGGGTTGACATCAATGCCTACAACAAATGACTAGGGTTGACATCAATGATAACAACCAATATTCCAACAATCTCCCCCTTTTTCATTGATGGAAAAACTAATGCTCCCTGTGTCATCATGATCCCAATTTCTCTCCCCCTTTTACATCAATGGAAAAGGGTGGGGTTTCTCCCCCCGAGTTCAATGGCATAAGGTGACCTTCTTCTTTGGGGCTTCTCCCCCTGAATATGTGGCACTCAATAATAATGCATCCTTATTTTTTGTCTTTGGGAATTTTTCTTCCTTGGAATCCTTTTGTGTGACTTATGTCTTCTCTCTCTTCTTCATGTCTAGGATGTATATGTTGTTCGGTCTTCTTGTTGCAGTTGCAACCAATATTCCTGAGTTCTTTTCTTTGATTTTACATTTTCAGGGATCAAACATAAGAGTGTATCTTTGATCACATATTTTGTTGACACTGAGGAGATTATGCTTCAGATATTCAACCAATAGGACTTTTCCTGCTTTTACATTTTCACTTCCAAGCTTTACAGTTCCTTTTCCAAGTATTTTGGTAGATGAGTAATCCCCAAATGCAACATTTCCACCCTTTTTCTTCAAACTGACAAATTTTCTTTGATCTCTGGTCATATGAGATGAGCACCCACTGTCTATGAACCATTCATCTTCTTCTTTGCATTATTTAGTGACTAATGCTATTCGACAGTTTTCATGGTGTGGAATTTCTTTCCTTTAACATGTTGTAGTTGGTATAGGGACATTTGGCATAGGATTATATTCCTTCATCTCTCTGCAATCTCGTGATTTGTGACCAATATTATTGCACTTGTAGCATACAATATTTTGATCCATTAATGGGTCAAATGGATTAGAATTTATGTTGACAGGTCTGTGAACATTTCCATATCTACTATTTTCACCATTCATGTATCTTGCGTAGTTATTCCTTTCATTGATTCTACAATTGATTGCCTTGTGTCCAAAATTTCCACAAGTATAACAATGTCCAAGAAAGAAATTTTGATACCTGGGAGTAAGTGATGTTCTTTGTGGTGTGGTCTATTTGGGTTCATGATCTATTCGTATGTATTTTCCTTCATAATGATTGCTTTCATACTTGATGGGGAGGATATTATTGATGTCTCATTCCTTCTGAATTATAGTATTCTATCTTGTTGTTCAAATGGCTCTAGAGTGTTGGTTTCATCCGTTTCATCTTCCTTCTCTTGTTTTGTTGTCTTCACACTGTCATTATATCCTAGTCTTGTCTTGTCATTTGGAGATCTTTGATTGCTAAGGATCTCATCTAATTTTTCAGTGACTTTTTTGAACTTCTTCAAATTTTCTATTGTCAATAATAGCTCCCCTTTTGTGTGATCCAATTCTTCTTTCAATTTCTCATAATCTTATAATTGTTATTTCAAGCTATTAATGGTATTTTCAAGCTTGTAATTATCTTCTTCACAACCACTCAATTCACCTTTTAGTATTATGTTTGTCTCTCTAAGCTTTCTATTTTTAGTTTCAGCATGCTTCAACTTTTCAAGATTCCCATCTTCTTGTTCACTCTCTATGTTGTATTTGTATCCCCAAAAGGAATCAAGGTTGCTTTCTTCATCTGAATCTTCTTCATAAATGATTTCTTCTTCTTTAGAACTCTTGTGATCATCATCCTTGGTTTCTTGGGTTATGAAGAAGACTTATCCTCCATCATTATCTTCTTCATCACTCTCATCTGAGGAGATGCCATCATCCTTGGAGTAGAAGCTCTTTTTATTGTTGAGACTTCTCTTTTTATAGTGGCATTTTTCATAAATATGTCATATTCTACCACAGTTAAAGCATTTGAGAGGAGACTTACCTTTGTATATGTCAGTTCCCTTCTGGAGCCTTCTTACAAAATTTTATATTTCTTCATCAAGGTCATTATCCTTGTCTTTTGTCTTATTTATGGATTTAAAGGATGCTTCATTGTTTGGCTGGTCACTTTCTGTACCTATTCTCATTTCATATGCTATAAGAGACCCATGTAATTCATCCATTGTTATTTTGGTCAAGTCCCTAGTTTCTTCAATGACGAAGACCTTAGCATCATACTTCAAGAGAAGTGATCTCAACACTTCTTGTACAACCAAGGATTCATTGAGCTCTTCACCTAATCCTATGAAAGCATTAACAACTTCATCAACTCTAAGAAAATAGGTTGCAATATCTTCCTTTTCATCCATCTTCAAATTTTCAAATTCTACTCTATTTCATTGAAGCTTGACCTGCTTAACTTTTGGATCACCTTCATAAATACTTTTGAGTTTGTCCCATACCTCTTTAGCAGTGTTGCAACCCATCACTTTGCTAGCAATGGTTGGTGCCAATGCTCCTAGAATAACATGTCTGGATTTTGAATTACAACTGATAAGCTTCTTCTCATTTGGATCGGTTGGATCATTCTTTGGGATTACATAGCCATTTACAGCTGAGTACCAAATGTCTACTCCCAAAGTTGTTAGGTAATTTTTCACTCTATCAGTCCAGTATGCATAATTGCTTCCATCAAATTGTTGAATCCCATTTGGAATGTGCTCATGGTCATACATTTTTGCTTAGGATTTTCCTTCCAGTGGTTAAACTGTTCTGAAGGAAACCTGCTCTGATATCAATTGTTGGAAATACTAAGAGGGGGGTGAATCAGTATTTAGAGAAATTAGTATTTTTGAACTTGTACTTCAATCAAATCATGTATTCAATTTATATGTAATCAACAATGAAGACTATCCAATGAACAATGAAGAATAGTATAAGAGATACACCAATACGCCATGCCCAATATATAAGAAGTAATCATCTATTATTGTTCAAAGGAAGTAATGACTTCCAAAGGTAGCTACAACTTCCAAATACAAAGGGAGGGATAAACCTCCAAAAATAAGATACAATCCTCCAATATCAAGAGAGGGTTGACCTCTCATCCTTTCCCCTTCATTCCACCTAAAAATATATGATATATATTAAAACCTTACATTAAATTATCACCATCAACCAACCATCACATAGAACCTGATACTACTTCCTGAGACTTATTCAATTTATGAAATTATTCACTTCTTGGAATACTTTGATCCTATAGATAATATTACTCAATGTATTCTCTAAAACTCCTCCAAGTTTCACTCCTTGAATCCTCCCAGAAAAGAAGTTATAGAGAAAATGGTAGACCTTATTCAATTTTGGTTTATTCAGGATATCTAACTTGTACAACATGCCACACGCTCAATATTTAACATCCGATTCTAAAATTCGTACACAGGAAACAACACCCAATATTCTTTCCAATGCAATTGGTCTCACTTCATTTGGATTCTCTATGAAGACATTGTGACATTTTTACCCGTAACACTTATTTATGACTAGCTTTAGGACTAGTCAAGAACTCTATCTCCCACAGAGTGTATCTCCAAAATTACAGTGAATTAAGAGATGAAAGTTTTACCAAAGGTACCTATATATGTCTTCGCAAAAGCCTCCAAATTTCACTATCTGAATCGTTATAGAAACAAATTTCTAGTGAAAATGGTAAGATGACCTGTAAATAACATACCTTAGAACACATCACCAAAAGACTTCATCCTCCCTTGAAATTCGGCCTTCTTTACTTCGGATTTCCTCATAAATTTGATTTATATCTACTTGTTCATTAACAAACTTGTGTGTGTTGAAAAATGAATGTATAATGAGATGTATTTATACCCTTTATGTCACTTCCTTTTAACATTAGGGACAACACGACATGTAGTTTCTACTTCAATTCACATTGTCATATTCAAAAATTCATTTCTCCTCAATCGTGAGGATCCATGTGACATGCCAGATACCACCTGTTGGCATAGGGGAAAACCTAGGGTTCAACGCTACAACAACGCACCAACAAAACCCTAACTATCGGCCCTTTCGGAAACACCTGTGAAGCAGATGAAGTCTCACCCGAGGTAGAGGCAGGGGTGGTTGCAGGACTCATATGTATGCAACCTTAGCTGGGACACAGATCTATGATTCTAACACTTAACATAGCACTCAATAGTTAACATTCATCAATGTCTAGTCTTAGTTACAACATAATTAAACCCTAATTACAGAGTGTCACAGTACTCATTCAAAGCTAAGGTATTTAAGCACTAAGCATATGTACATAAGTCAAATCTAACATCCATCCATATTATTAAGCACTAAGCATCAACAGATCATTCATCTATATTAAATCACTAAGCAAGTAA
>JZKD02S1827870.1:266521-304353 GCA_000966675.3 Picea glauca | reverse complement strand
CAAAATGGCCCCGGAAGTTAAAACCTGCTAAAAATAGTAAATTGCCAAAATTGCCAGAAAACTATTTTGAGCCAGTCGAAAAAGGTGGGTGGCCACCGATATCCACCTGGATCACTCTCTGTAGCACCTAGATCTATCAAAATAATAAAGGTCTGGTCAATGATGGTACCTAGCGTCTCAAGCACAATAGACTGGTGCTCGACCTGGCGGTTATTCGCCGCAACATGAATCCGGTGGGCCTTGCCCAAATATCCTACTGTAGTGTTTCTAGCTGACCCAACTTCTCTAGCCCTCTCAACCGGACAGTCACGCTGGTAATGTGGCTCTCCAAATGTCTAGCATCTGGTCTTCGTTCCAGTACTCCTAGTCCCCGAAGTATAATTTGATGTCCCACCCTCTTGAAACCTTGGTCTGTTATGCTAAACAGGCCTGAACTGTTGCTGCTGCAGACAACGTTGTTGTTGATGTTATAGTCCTCTGTAGGGAGATCGTTGCTAAGGAATTGGTCATCATGGTGTCATGAACGTGGATCCTCTCGGAGTGCCTCGATACCCTAATGGATGTCTAGATGGTGTCTGATGTTGTTGCACACCAGATGTCGCATGTCCTGTCGATATCGCAGGAGTCCTTCTCTCACCCCCATTGATGAGATCTTCCTCAGCTATGAGGGCCTTTTGGACAATATTTTGCAATGTCTGAGGCATTAGTATCCTCAATTTCGCACGAATGCTAACATTAAGGCCGAACACAATCTTGTTGACCTTGAGCTTATTGGTGTTCAGATGTGGATCATACCTAAGCAGCTCCATGAAACGGGCCTCATACTCGGACACCGTACGATCGCCCTGTCATAAGGAATTGAACTCATTGAGCTGGCACTCAATGAATTCCTCAGACAAATACCTCTCCCAGAACTGTTCCTCGAATAGTTCCCATGACACGTCTTCGACAACCATGTTCATTTGTGGTAGGAGCATCTTCCAACATAGAACAATTCTCCCCTTTAGCTGAAATACCGATATGCAGACCTTCATGTTGGAGGTATAGTCGTGAAGTGCGAAGCACATTGCCATGTTCTCCAACCATGCCTCGGCGGCTGCATTATCCGTGGCACCCAAGAACTCGAGAAACTTGACCTTCTCGAGTTCTCGATGAACGCTACCAGTACTGGATGGGGCGTGTTGTGGACCCTCAGGGGGTACAGGCGCCCTGGACTCATCTCTATCCAAGTGGCTAATTAGGGCCTATGACATCCTCTTAAAGGACCTCATCAACCCAATCGCATCCCCCACTGCAATATACTCATGTCAAATGAATTTTTCTTCTCCTTGGGGGTTAGACCCCTCTGGCGTGGATTCTATTAGAGGCATCGTGCCTCCTCCCCTAGCACCACGTTGTCTACCTCTGCGATGTCCTCTAACCATGATTACCTGCAGGGACACAATTCAATTTAATTAGTGATAAATTATTAATCAAGTGTTTAATACAGTGGAAGGGGTAATGATGTTAGTCGCGCGGTTTGACCTGCTCTGATACCATATGTAACATCCGTCTGTTACGCCTAAGAAAAAAGCGAAGCACAAATGTAAATTGTTTTTTTTTTTTTTTACTCTTTCACTTCCTAATTTGTTTTTTCTTCATCCCCCACCATTTACTAAATTTATAATTTAGTTTTAGTCTTTTCATTAACTTAGACTTAGGCTTAGTTATTTTTTATATTTGAAAAATCTTAGACCATTAGGGAAATAAATGCATTCTTTAATCAATTAATTATTTAATTAATTAATTCGGCAGTGCTCATGATTTTACAGGTTTAACATTCGCTCTAAGTTTTCTAGACCACCTAGATTCATTGACTCACCCTTTTTTTTTTAAATACGACGTGCTCTTCAAGATGCACTCCATGATCTAAGGGTGTCACTTGCCTTTATTCAAGTTTTATTTACGCAACATTCCCTTCAAGACGCACTACGTGATCTAAGGATGCCACTCGCCTTTGACTGGTTTTGGTAGTTTTCCAACCCTTGGAGTCAATACTCCATCAAGCGACCTTGTGAGAGACTAAGGGCCTCTAAGGAATAAGGACCCTTCCTTATTTTGTGCCCCTTATAATCTTCGTGAGCGACTGTCTCAGTCTTCTCTCACGAAATCGTGGATCTCTCGAACTAGGTAATTGTTAACCTACAATTCGAGCCACGGTGAGAGTGTTAGTAGGTTGTGGCAAGGTTGTTTCCACACCTCTCCCTCAATATATGGTTGTTGTGCATGACCCCTTTACTCCTTATGTGAGTCTGATTAGCAAGCAATCGTCATCCTGCATCCATCAACGAAACAATGTCAACGATCCATAAATAACATCATAATATACCCGATCATATGTCACATATGCATAAATAGAAATACTGAAACCATATACAGTTCACTCCCTAACTCAATCCAGATTCCAAGGAGGTCCATTGATGCCATTGACATCCTCAATCCATCAAGTGTCCTGCACACTCAGGAGAAACCCGTCAATAGCACCTGTCTGTACATAGATATCAAATAACATAACATCATAATCCAACAACATCATCATCAAAATCCATAAGTGAAATAGACAACCGTATACTAAACCGGATCACTTTCACGCAAGTGTCCTCAAAGAATAAGTCAATTCATGTGCGCACAAGAGAGGGATGTTACATATATGAATTCTATGTGATTGGGTTCATATAGATGAGGTTTCTTATGGACTAACATCTATATTGAGCAAGAGAGGTATCCATTGGCATGTTTTCAATATGGTAGTGTGATCATATGAATTGGCTAGAGGACTCACAAATGTTACTCAAAAGACAGAGGGTGACATCCATTAAACCAAATTCATAGGGATGTAGGATGGAGACTTAAAAATGACAAATCATCAAGGAGACCAAGCCTAAATGAAACAATTGTTAATGGTGACTTGTATGATTAGTCAATTATGGAATTTATTGATACACCCAAAAAAAATTATGTCAATATATTTTCTTTAAGGAATTATCATTCTTGTAAATATGATGACCAACATTGTGATAAATATAGACATGGGAAGCCATTTTAATATATTGCATACATAAATCACCATTTTGATATATAGGAGGGATCCCAAGTTCTCAATAATTTTTTAGGTGTTCAATATTCAAGAAAGAGATTTTCTTTGCTATTCTTTATTTTCTCTTCCACCCCATACATGGGAGACTAACAACCAAGAAGCAAATCCTCAAATTCTATCATAAGAAGAAGAATTATTCACTAATTTATAAAGTTATATTTCATAAACCTAATAAAAAAATAATTAACTCATATCAAAACATATATTAACGTGATAAGATTTGGATTTGGATACTTTGACTTTCTTCAATTAAAATAAAATATCCAACATATATGAAAATTTTGAAATTTTACAACACCAACTATTAATTTATAGGTGTACTCACTACTAACCAACCCATTTGCAATCTTATATTGGATTTGGATACTTTGACTTTCTTCAATTAAAATAAAATATCCAACATATATGAAAATTATGAAATTTCACAACACCAACTATTAATTTATGTGTACTCACTACTAACCAACCCATTTGCAATCTTATATTAATGTTAAATTAATTTATATGTGTACTCACTACTGACCAACCCACCAACCCATTTGCAATCTTATTAATGTACAAATAATTTAATAGGGGTAAAAAGTAAAATATGTTTTTCTTTTTTCCATATTTAAAATTAAAATTATATATATATATATAACAAAATTATATGTATACATATTTCTAAAGAAAAAAAATAGAGCATGATAATTATGATTATTCCCATGTATAAGAGTTTTTTTTTTTTTAAATTTCACATTATATTAATAATAATATAATTTGTTTACAATTTCAGTACTTCACTGTAATAGTTTTTCTGAGAAAGGTTAAAACTCAAAATAAGCAACAGACTTATAAAAGACATGTCTAGATGGTCTCCTTAGAAACATACAATAAAAGTTATAAAACTTCGCCAACTAAATCTCTCGTAGAGAGGTAAACATCCAGCAAACACAACCAAAAATATCTAACTCAAAGGAGGACTCAAAATTCAATACATATTTAGAAAGTGTGTAGGACCCTCTTGGCCATCCTCCCATTGACTATATGAGATTTTTCCTTGGCAAAGGAAAAGATCCTTTTTTGAAAGGTTGTTAGCTACTTTGTTTTCTTCTCTAAAAATGTAAGCAAATGATAATGATTTGAAGAGAGGGATGAGGTCAGAGATTTTTTCCTTCCAACCATACAAATTTGCCACCATGATTGATCCATTTCTATTAAGCTAGTTGATGATGATCTTAGAGTCCCCCATAACAAATAAGTCATAAACATAAAGTCTTTTGGCAAGTGTTAAAGTTGCCCAAGCTCCCATAACTTCAACCCTAGAGTTTGTGTCACTTCCGTAGTTTAAGGTCCATCTATATTCTGTGTGATCATCAATCTTTAAGACTCCTCCAACTCCACAAAGAGTACCATTCAGTTGAGCAGCTCCGTTGAACCATGTGAGATCTTTAGCTACTGGAATCATTATAGTCGAACTACTAGTATTGGGGACTTTTTGAATTTTCCCCCACCTCCCCACAACTCCTAAAACAAGATAAACAATTATTTGCATAGATGGAGTTCTATCCTCAAAAATAGAGTTATTTTTGTCCAACCAAATGTTCCAACATATATATGTAGGAAGATTTTGATGCTTATAATTCTGAGAGACACAATTTTGAAAGCATTCATTAATTGAATTTCCATTCCATCCTTGTTTGAATTTTAACACTTTTTTCACTTCCTCCCAGAATGAAATAGTGAAAGGACACTTAACAAAAATATGTTTGTTTGATTCTCCCTTTACGTTGCACAAATAACACATACCAAGCCCCTTCCACCCACTTTTCTGTAGATTTTTCCAGGTTAAGATTTTGTTTTCACCTAATAACCAGATACAGAGTTTTTGCTTCAATGGATTGTCCCATGACCATAATTTCCTCATGCATCCACCTATCTTATATCTCCATATTTTGTTTGACAGAGCTTCATAGACATTTTTAACTAAAATTTGACTTGACGAGTCACCTCCATTCCAAATTAGTTCATCTGATTTGTCCACTAATAAAAACCCAGAATCTATCAACTTTCTTCTGTAAGAATCCCATTTCGCTGCAAGATCCCCCTCCAGGCCCAACTCTAAACTACGAACCCAATTTTTCCCCATCAATCCTCACACCATGGGCCGACTCGCCTAAAATAAAAGGTGGATGTTCTTATGATTAAGACATCTAATCAACTCCTGCGAAAGATACGAATCCTAGTCCAATCTTATTAATGCATCTCTTCCAACTGATATTGAATGACCCGAGCTTGGCTTCCAAGACATCCAATGTAGAAGCACCCGTACAATATTACGTATGTTTTTCCAAGACTGTGATCCAAAGGATGAAAAATATTTTGTCGATCGAAACCATGACAATAGTGAGCCATGCAAAATATATTTGTCTTTGATGACTCATTTCCATAGTCCTGACTTCATCAAGGCTTGCCATAAGGTATTTGTTTTCAATGCCCTATATAAAACAAAGATATTCCGAAGGCCCCATCCTCCATAATGTTTCGGTTTGGATATAGAATGTCATCTGCACAAATGATAACCATGCTTTTTTTTTTCCCAGACCAGAGAAAAGAAAAACTCAACTTGCGAAGCTTCTTAAGAATCGCCACTGAAAAATGTGCTAGAGTCAACCAGTATACTGGTATGCTCTCTAGAACATCTTTGATTAACACAAAGTGCCTCCCTAGAGAAATCCACTTATTACACCAATGATTTATCCTAGCCTCAAACTTGTTTATAAGCCATTTCTAGTCCTTTGTATTATAACAATTTGGCTTCATCAAATTATCCCAAGTATTTGAATCCCGCTGCTAAATATTTATAGGAAAAATGTAATAAATATTTTAAAGACTGTAAGATTTCTGAATCAACTCCAACATACAGAAAAACATACTTTTGGACATTTATTACCAAACTCGACGCCTGACAGAAAACATGAAGTATGTCTCGAATTTTGTCCCATTCCGCAAGAGAATCTCTAGACATAATAAGAATATCATCAACATATAAAAGGTGAAGAACCTTTACCAGTCTCAATACCTTGATCCTCGAGAGAATACCATCCGCTTGTGCCTTCTTTAAAGAGATATTGAGAGACTCCATGACAAGGATGAAAAGTAATGGAGAAAGAGGGCACCCCTGCCTAAGGCCTCTGTCGTTCTTGAAGAAATTGGAAGCCTCTCCATTAATCACTATAACATAGGACGTAGAAGTGACACAAGCCATAATACAACTTGTTGTTGACAGCCCAAAACCACACTAAAGAAAAAATAATCTTAGAAAATCCCAATTGGTACAGTCATAGTCTTTTTTTAAATCACGTTTTAGAATTATGGCTTGAAGTTTTTTATTTTTAATACTGTGGAGACACTCCTAAGCAGTGTCGATTGCATCCAAAATTTGTCTTCCTTTGAGAAATCCTATATGTTCTTCAAAGAGGGCTCTAGACAGAATTGGTCTGATTCTCTTTGCTATGACTTTAGCAATAATCTTGTAACATAAGTTACATAGCGCAATTGGCCGAAAATCACTGAAAGTAGAGGGACCATTAACTTTGGGAATCAAAGCCAGAAAAGTTGAGTTAATCGAGTTGATGACCTCCCCTCTGATTCTTGAATCCTTCACCATTTCTAGGAAGTCCTGACCAACCAACTCAAAAAATTTAAAGAAAAATTCAATTGTCCACCCATCAGGGCTGGGGCTTTTGAATCTAGCAAAACCCCTTAAAATCTCAAAGATTTCCTCCTTTGATACAACCTTTTCTAGTATATGAATATCATCCTCAGTCACAATATTTGTGTAAAGCCTAACCCAATTGATCTGATCTTCGATAACATTATGTCATGTTTCACTAAAAAAAGTCTTGAAATATTTATTATCTTCATCCTTGATGGCCTATTGTCTCGAATGGGTGATCCCATTTTCATCCTTAACCTCCCATATGTATTTTTTGTTTCTTCTGTAACTTCTGAAGTGATGAAAAAACTTAGTATTCTTATCGTCATTTTTAATCCATAACGCCCTGCTTTTTTGCCTCCACCTTTCTTCCTCTGCCAATAATAATTTCTTCCTATCCACTTCAAGAGTACACAGAGTATGAGCCAAAACATCTAAAATAGTTCCCTGCACTGCCTGTTTAAAGTTGGCATCAATGGCCTCTTCAATCTTAGCCAATTCTAACTGATCCCGAAGCCGCTTCTCCTTGGCCCACTTCTTTACTTGAGCTTTTAATAAAGAAAGCTTCCCAACCAGTCTCCTTTCTACTCCTATAATTAGTAGAAAATGCGGATCACTCCAAACATCTTGTACCAGCCCATCAAAAAAGTCCATCCATGTTATAAAAAAACATTGTTATTATCTTTAAGTCAAAAGAAAAAATCAATACATAAAGTAGGGCCACAAACTTTGATACATCATGATTAGGTGACAATGCCAATGTTCACAATATTAGGATATTAACACATTCATAACATAAATCCAATCCACCACTCTAATTTAAATCAAATTTTCCCACTATTTTATATTAATGATTTTATAATATTAGATACTTATAAGACCAATTTTATATACTCATACTTAAACGATTTTTTAATGAAAAATTTACTACCATAGCTTAAGTAATATATATTCTTAATCCAAAATTAAATTTCCAATAAAAATCTAAATACATTTGCAAAGTGTAATAAACAACAATTTCAAAAGAATAATTACTCCAAAATGTTACCAAATAAGAATATGCAATCGTTTAAAAAAATTGTAATATTCAATTTAGTCCACACAATACATACACCTAACAATGTATTAGTTTCCTAACACTTTTCCACTTCCATTATAATGTATGGTCTAATTATGTTATATAATTTTGTTACTTTATTATTTTGATAACTCTAGACCCTTATTAAAAAAATTATGAAATCTGTAAAATCCATGCTTTATTATTATTATAAGTAAAAGCCTATTTATTTTAACTTTCATCATTTTGTGTTAATTTTGTGTTAATGAAATATAAATATTTATTTATAAAAAAAAATATTTAAACATTATTAAAAAAAAATGAAGAAAATGTTTAAAATATTTAAGATTATTATCTAATTTTTGTTGATACAATCTTAATACTTTGATTTGTAATAACATCATTATGTATAAACAAAATTTGTACATGTGTAAATAAAATTTGTCCACTTGAAATTACTTGTTGGTGGAGACGGTACACTTCCACTCATAGCAAATGCCTATAGGTTTTAGGTTGTTAGCATGTTTCCTTATGTTTTAGGAAAACAAGCTTTTAGCCAATCAAAAATAGTTTTACGTTATACTTCAAGACCATGAATCTTATACATTTTTCCAAATACAAAAAATTATAATTCTCATCATCTCATTTTTTTCCAAGAAAAACCCTTTGAGTACTTCCCCATGATCCATGGATAATAAACAAAGTAAATCATTGATCCTAATTACGGAGCCTAACCTTGAGGGAATCAAAACAGTCAAATATGTGACCTACCAGCTTTCAAAAAAAGATCTCACATCTAGTTCATAACCACTTAATATAACTCTCAAAGTTATAAAAATACTCAATTATTATGAAAGAATCTTAATTTAAAAAAATGATTTCAAAAATGATTTTTAATAATTTATATCATTTTTCAAATAAACCTAAGTGGACATGGTTGGTCACTTGTTATGATGATCTGAGATCTTTGATTTGGTAGTACAATTATATAGTTAGACTAACTTTCATGGGTAGTACATGTATTGATGAAAGATACTATAAAAGTTTTAATTTATCTTGTGAATTGTAGTGAAAGGAATGATTGTCATTGTCTACTTTAAAGTAAGGAGTATTTCAATTTCGGTTGATTAATAAAATATAAATTATAAATAATTTTTAAAATTGATAATAAAATATTATATTAAATCATATAGAGATGAATGTTACAATCACTTTAATATTTGGATGTAGAATTTAATATAGATTTATTTCATAATTGTATTTATGATTGTAAAATTTATATATATGACTTTTTAGAAAAACAAATGTTTTAGACCTTAAGGGATTTGATTTCTCAGCAAATTATAGATCTAAAGTTAAGATGGATTTCTGCTACTTTATTTTACCATAGTGATCATTTTTTTCAGTTTTTTATTATTATGGTTGACTATTTTTTTATTTTTCATTTTTATTGAAGTCATTTTTTTATTTGATTTATAAATATTACTTTATGGACAATACCCCAATGTACCATATCAATTCATTGACTACAAACAACAAAGAAAAGTACCAATGAGAATGGATACATTTGAGCATTATTATTAATACTTTATTTTTAGTTTTGTAAAATATTATGTTGTGCCAACATATGAGGTTGAGCATGTCAACATATAGGATGAAAATTACAATCTCTTTAATACTCAGCTATAGAATTTAATATGGATCTATTTGTTATTATATTTAGGTTTGTAAAATTCAATATATAGTTTTTTTATTTACATTGTGAGCTTACATTATATATATATTTTTTATATTAATTATTATTTTTAATTGATGTGCATTGTAAACATGACACGTCTTATCTATCTCAATTATAGAAAACACCTCTAAATGCAATTAGTAAATTTTGAACACATCAAATTACTACATCCACTATGTAAAACTCATTAAAAATTAAAATCCAAAATTTCATAAAATTATTATATGACAAATTTCACATAAAAATGAGTACAAAACTACCTTCTCATAAAAAGAGATTCCATGATTTCACTTCTATATATGAAACAATTAGAATATGAATATCAACCATATCATCACTACAATGAACCTGTCCATTGTTGTTAAACCATAAAGTTAAACCTTGAATTTGGCCAACCCAATCTACCCATTTCATTGTAGATTAATTGTGATGGATGTATTTTGCTACCTCATAACACTTCTTGAGACCATTCAATAAGTTATGTGGTGTAAAGAAACTACACAAAAACAAGGGAAACAACTCAAAAGTAGCTAATCCCTACCTAATTTAAATATATTATCCATATATAATTAAAGAGATAGTGAAATAGCATTGTGTGAATAATTCATATTTAGTCTCACTATATCTAACTTATATATGAAAACGATGTAATTACTAGAATCTTGAATCAAGAGAGAGTGAATGATAAAATGTTAGGTTTGTGTGTATTCTAATTATATTTTATTGTATTTTAATTTTTCTTTGTGTGTATTCTAATTATATTTTATTGTATTTTAATTTTTCTTTGTGTGTATGCTAATTATATTTTAGTGTATTTTAATTTTTCTTTGTGTGTATGCTAATTATATTTTAGTGTATTTTAATTTTTCTTTGTGTGGTATTCTAATCGTGTACAAGTTATGTTTTATATTCTAATTTTTCTTTTTTAAATTTAATTGCCATGTTATGATCATAAAAGGAAATGTATTATTTGTGTGTGGTGTGTGATGTGCTTTTTATTCTAATTTTGTTTTCTTAAGCTTAATTGTCATGTTATGAGTTATAAAAAGAAATGTATTATTTGTGTGTAGTAAAAGGTGTGAGGAAGTTTTTATAATATTGTTATGTATTATAAGTCATGTTTTTTTTCCTAAATTTTGAAACTAACTTTATATTGAAAAAATATAGTTTTTTCTAATTATCCAATCATATTTGATGGGGTGGTGGTTTAATCTCTTAATATTAGTTGCTCTAGCACTAAAATTACATGCTCACTCAAAAAATTGAGTAACTCCTCGTAGTGATATGTTTGTGTTAAGGATACAATCATCTTATTCAAATAAATCGCAATATTATTAAATGCATCAACAAATGTAATGTGTTATCAATCAAGTTGTGCATGTGTAATTTGTGAAGGATAACAACCAAAAGAAAGAAGGTCAAGGCCACTTCAACCTCTTTATAATGTCATTCATGACACCATATCATCTGTATAAATTTTGAGGGAGAACTTAGAAGAAGATCTTGGCACTAGGTAACATTAAACGGTGACATTGCAATGGGATTGATATGATAATTATTGGTAATGCCATTAGTTCCCGTGCTTATAGAAAAAAAACAAAAAACAACGACCTATGAGCCGATCATATTCTCAAGCTGCCCTTTATAATATGTGAAATTCTCCACTCGTTTCCCCCATTGTTCAAACATTTGGCACAAATTGAAGGTGAAAAAGATGAGATAGAAGTGAATTAAGAGTAACGTAATGTCTAGATTTCCAGTGCCATGGGTCCAAGGTTCTAGCTTAGATTTCGTTATCATGGAAAGACATCACCTAGGGTACCATTAGATTTAGCTATCATGGAAAGACATAGCCTAGGGTATCCAAGTGGAAACACATGATGTGGCTAGATTTGTTGGCAGTGATAAGTACATGATGTATTAAAAAAAAAGTATTTCGTTCTTTAAAATAATTTAGTAATATCATAAATAAATTATAAAAAATAATTTAATAATATTATAAATATGAAAATTTTGATAATTTTAAAAATATAATTTAATAATATTATAAATATGAAAATTTTGATTGATATCAAATATAATTTTTAATTTTGTTAATCAATTATAAAATTTATGGTGGTTAACTATTCTTTATTATTTTAACATAAATTATAATATTTTTAAAACAATTTTAAAATAAATAGTAAAATTGGGTCTTTGATAGATTGCGCGGGAGAGGTCTAGTATTAGGAAGTTGGATTAGCAGGATAAAACCATATTGTATAATGTATGATAACTCTGTCCGGGTGAAGATCGGCTCTAAAAACCCTAGAGCTCTGCAACGCCGCAGACACGATTGCTGAACACACTGACACCATCTTCCCGGGACAGCGGACTAAGCTCTGTGGGTGAAGGATTTACGAGTCAACTGAGTAGCTCGAATGAGTCCGGAAGAGGGGGGGAAACCCCCCTCGTACAACGATGTCACTGCAAATGACAGGAATGGAACCCGTGCCAAAAGACCTGCATTCGTGCCGCCGCCACACCTGCAAGATCATCTTTTCACCCAAGAACAGGGGCTCAGGAAAGAAATGGACGTAGAACCCAGTACGTCTCATACAAAATCTTCTCGAGGATGGGAACTAGGCAAGTATATACCGCAAATGGAAAAACCCCCTCATTATCACATCAAATCAACAAGGGTAGGGGAGCACACTCAGTTTATGATGGATCATGCTCTAATCGGCAAATTTTTAGGTCTATGGCCAACTAAATGCGACCTCACACTCTCACACACTAGATAAAGGACTGGTGGAACCCCAAAGGAGACTATGAAGTTTAGCTCAGCTCCAAGGGTTTCTTCACAATAATCCTGTACAACCTTGAAGACAAGGACAAAATCTTTGACAATGGACCGTATTTCTATAACTCGGCGGAATTGTTTCTATGATTTTGGACAGACACATTCAGCCCAGAGAAAGAGGACTTCATAAGAGAACCAATATGGATTCGTCTATACTCACCGCCCCAGGAATTCTGGCTGGAAGAAATACTCATGGGTATCGGGAACACAGTGGGGCACTATGTAAGGCATCGAAGGATACAAAGATGAGGAAGTACACCTCATATGCCTGCATCTGCATCTATATGGACATCTCAAAGACTCTGCCAAGATCAATCACTCTAGAATATCAGGACGACGACTGGAATCAAACAATCGATTACAAACACATCCCCTTTCGCTGCAGGAAGTTCCACAAGCATGGCCACCTCTACAGAGACTTCCCTTTGAACGCTCCAAGCACAAAGGCTAGCGATAATAAGAAAAAGGACGACTACACCAATGTCACAGGTAGGCGGAAAAACCCACCAAGAAAACAGAACCAGAACACGGCCCCAAAGGTTTCAACCAAAAATTCTTATGACATTCTAAATTAGTTGCCAGAAGAGGAGGAAATACAAAACCCTCATCAAGAAAAAACCCAGATGAAGGGTAAAGGCCCAGAGGAACCCAACCTGACTCAAGCCAAAGAAACAACCCAAGCAACTCAAGCAGGTACAGACGGAGACACCACCATGCAGATGGATGAAATGGATCTGGCGGACATAGATCTAGAAAAGCTAGAGGAAGCTCTTAACCAAAAAGACCTGCAACACATCCCTGTGGAACAACTCCATAAAGTCCATAAAGTTTTCACAAACTCCATGGCAGGATCCACGACAAGACTGGGCATAACTGCAAACCCAGGAACATAATCTAAGAGGGCAACCAAGGAAAACAAAAGAAGGGGACACAAAACAGCCCACCAGCTTATCAAAGAAGTAGGAACCTGCTGATAAACTTAGCACAGATACATCGGTTATCGGAGGGATACCTCCACCCCCTCACCTTCCTCACGATGAAGACAATTACTTGGAATATTAAAGGGCTTAATGGTAGATCCAAGTAAAGTATCCTTCGAGATTGTATTAAAGCTGAAAACCTAGATGTCCTACTCCTACAAGAAACTAAATGTGCAGGACAGGACGCTGAAAATATCTTCAGACGCAACTAAAGGGGCTGTGAATTCTTCCATCAAGATTCTGTGGGAGCTTCTGGAGGATTAGCCATTCTTTGGAACCCACATACTATCACTCTGCAACAACCCTTCTCCACGACTGCTACTCTCACGGATTATTTCATAGTAACAGGATCTACCAAGAAAGGATCCATCACAAACGTCTATGGACCGTAGACCGCACAAGAAAAGGAAAGCTTCATACAAAAACTACATCATGTCAAAACCCTAATGAATACGCCCAACTGGATCATGGGCGGCGACTTCAACATGATCCTGACACTGAAAGAGAAAACTGGAGGAACCAAAAGGCTAGAGCAGGACAGCGGTAAGTTCAAAACCCTTATAGATCAGTTAAATATGGTAGATATGGAAACTCGAAATGGAATTTTCACTTGGTACAATCAAAGATCTGGAAACCAACATGTTGCAAGCAGATTAGACCGTTTCCTAGTAGCAGAAACCCTTCTTGAGGGCGGCCCAACAATGGAAGCAAACATAATGCCAAAATCAGGGTCGGATCACTGACCTATTGTCTTTTGTCTGGATCCTAGCATTATTCCCAAACCTAAACCCTTCCGCTTTGAAAATTTCTGGCTCTCTCACCTAGACTTCCACCAACTGGCACATACCTGGTGGATCCAGGCTGAAGTGGAACATGGTATGCACATGTACAAATTCCAGCAGTGCCTCAAAAATTTCAAGCAACAACTGAAGAGATGGAATAAGTCCACCTTCGGAAATATCTTCCAACAACAGCAGGAAATTGAATGTAGGCTCGAAGACCTGCAAAGAACCTTCATCTCAGGCAGCAAAAACCCAAATCTAATGAAAGAAGAAGAGCAACTACAAGCAGAAATGGAGGAAAGGAGAAAGCAGGAAGAAATCCTCTGGCATCATAAATCCAGAGTTGAATGGCTTTGAGAGGGTGAGCGAAACAAAAAATTCTTCCACAAAGCAATGGTGCACTACAGATACATCAACTGCATCACTCAATTGGAGGATGCTCAAGGCACCCCTATAAGAGAACATGACCAAATAGAAGAGGAACTCAACTCTTACTACAAAGACCTTTTCACGAAAATCATTGAGAATAGGGAAGGGGCAATCCAAAAAATAACAGATCACATACCCTCACTGGTTACCCCAGAGCAGAATGAAGCGCTCTTGTGTCCCATTACTTAAGCTGAAGTGGCTCAGGCCGTAAAAGAAATGCCCCCAGGAAAAGCACGTGGACCGGATGGCTTCACGATGAACTTCTTCCATCAATGTTGGGATCTAATTAAGGACGAGGTCTGGATGGCTGTCGAGTAATCTAGAACGTCTGGTCAAGTACTCTCTGCACTTAATGCAAATTTTCTCACTCTCATCCCCAAGGAGGAGCATGTTACTCACCCCAGGCAGTTTTGACCCATATCTCTCTGCAATGTCATTTACAAAATAATCACAAAGGTCATTTCCACTCACCTTAAGCCAATCCTACCTTTTATTATCTCCAAAGAGCAAGATGGCTATGTGGAAGGGAGACAAATCATGGATAGTGTTATTCTGTCTAATGAGGTGATCCACTCTTTGAAAACGACCAAGATACTAGGTATGCTTATTAAACTCGATCTCTCAAAATCTTTTGATAGAGTAAGCTGGCAATACTTACGCTCCATTCTGGAGTCCTTTGGTTTTGATAAACTCTGGGTCAATTGGGTTCTCAAGCTCACCTCCTCATCCTTTTTCTCCATCTTAGCTAATGGGATACCCTCCCAACCCTTCTCGTCCACTAGAGGAATCAAACAAGATGACCCTCTCTCTCCCTTCCTCTTCATGCTTATGGCAGAAGGGCTAGGGAGATACATCAAAGCGATGATTCTGGAGGGATCCCTCAAAGGATTGCCCCTTCATAACATCCATCCAGCACCTTTGCACAGTCAGTTTGTCGATGACACCCTCCTAATGAATACCCCTACTTCATGAGAAGCCAACAAGCTAAACTCCATTCTCTATGACTTCATGGAGGCCTCAGGCATGCTCCTAAACCTAGACAAATCCAAGCTTTACTTTTTCAATACGTCGGTCACAATACAGAACCACCTTTCTAGACTTCTAGGTATTTCCAAGAGCTCCCTTCCTTCCATTTACCTCGGCATACCCCTGACAGGGGAGCCGGTGCGCTCCATCTCATGGGACAGCCTACTCCTGTCTATCTCACACAAGTTAAATAACTGGACCTTTAGACCTCTTAATATTTCTGCCAGACTGGTGCTCCTCAAGTCAATCCTGCAGGCACTGCCCAACTACCTTTTCACTGCTCTGGCAGCGCCTATCTTGGTAATACGAGCAATCAGGAGCCTCCAAAGAAATTTCTTGTGGAACGGTCACCAAGCTAATAAAAAATGGGCACTGGTTGGCTGGGATAAACTATGCAAACCCAAAAGGTATGGAGGACTAGGTCTCCATGATCTGGGAAAGCTCAACCAAATCATGGGGGCCAAAATGTGGTGGAGATGGTTACAACATCCAACAGAACTCTGGGCGCAAATTTGAAAACAAAATTATGCCCCGAATACAAAAACCAATCAATTAATCAGATTCAACGACCATATCCAAGGATCCAACATCTAGAATATGGCCTAGCAAAATCGCCCTCTCATTCAGAAGCATGCTTTTTGGGAAGTCAGAAATGGAGGAAGCGCACTATTTTGGCAGGACTTGTGGCAAGAACTACCCCCCCTTAGTGACTTGGAAGATTTCATTCCTCTAAAGAAGAAGCTCCATCCGAATATCTTTAGGAAATTTAGAGATATTTGGAACCCAACCCATGGGGACCAGCCCTGGAGACAATGGAAAACAAAGAGAACGAAATTATAGCTCACGAAAGACACGTCTCTTCAAGCCTGGCAAGAATGCATAGCCCATCGGAAAATACCAATCAAAGAGGGACCAGACATCCTTAGATGGGGACACTCCACTACAGGTATGTTCTCAGTTAATGAATCCTATTACTTGTAGGGAAACTATCAAAATCAAATCTCGAAAATAATCTGGAGCAAAATCTGGAAAGGCATCCTATGGCCCAAAGTTTCCATTTTCCTTTGGCTCACAGCTCAAAATCGCATCCTCACATGGGATAATCTCATAAAAAGAGGCTTTATAGGCCCCTCTAGGTGTACCCTATGTCATCAAAGAGAGGAAACCATGGAACATCTCTTTAACAACTGCCACTACAGTAAGCATATCTGGGATTGGGGAGCCCAAGCTATGAAACGCTCCAACAAAAACAGGAACAACATCAGGGAAACAATTGCGAACTGGGATACGATCTCCTTCCATAACCCAATTCTCGAATGCATCTGGAAGCTACTCCCTAGGTTCACCTTATGGGCAATCTGGAAAGAACAGAACAAACAAATCTTTCATTCGAAAACTTCCCTGTCTACTATCATGTGGGAACGGGTTGAGAAGTTAATTCGAGAAACGGTTAATAACAAACCTTGGAATCCTGAAGATCTTCATTGTATCCCCGAGGAGAAAAACATTCTCAAAAACTGGAACATACATTTTCAAGTCTTCCCTCTAGTGAAGGCAAAAGGTAGCCACTCCAACAGCCCCACGAATTGGACCCCCCTCCACTAGGTTTCATCAAGATAAACTTTGATGGTGCCTCTAAGGGAAACCCAGGATCGGCAGGATTCAGCTCAGTCCTCTGGAACCATGTTGGTGAGATCATACATCTGGTGGCAAGTTTCTTGGGTGAGACTACAAACAATGTTACTGAGCTCCTAAGCCTCATTCAAGGTCTCCAGGTTGCTACTCACAATCAATACCAAAAGGTCATAGTAGAAGGAGATTCTCAAATTATCATCCAACTCATTACAAAAATCCTTCATGGAGAACATCCACTGCGAATCTCTCCTAGTTGGAGGCTCTAAGGACTTCTAGAAGACTTTGAAGCTATCATCCACCTCAACCACACCATAATCCCTTCTCATGTGAAACGAGAAGCAAACAAAGTAGCGGACTGCCTGGTGAATGCAGAAGTTGAGACCAAGTCAGAACACATACACTGACAAGCCAATCTTTCTGATGATACAGATTTATCGAGGCGCTGCAGAGACCTTTCTAGAAGAGATGCCTTAGGCCTGAATGGGGTGACACGTCACGCCATACTGCCACCAGGCATAGCATTAATCCAAGGTTTAAATGTTGTAGGCCACTCCCCATCTATTCGCATTAACGATGGGAGCAGGCCATTACAGCTGACCATCGGATGACAGACCTTTCCCTCATGCGAAAGAGATGACAATGCAGGCATTAAGTATGGTCGAATTAAAGAGAGGCCAGGTGTAGTCATCCCACGCAAAGATGAAAGCAAAGAGGTCTAGACGCAGCTGGATCATTTATGCTATGAAACTCACCGTCATTTGTAAGATCTGGTGTGTCTTTCATTGTGTCCTGTTAACTCCAGGTGAGTCTTATTCTCAAGCCTCCTCCACTATGCCTAGGGAGCGAGGCAAGCCTCGATGCGGGTCGGCTTGGCACACCCACACTGCTCACAGACATCAGAGGCAGCATATGGAACGAGCACTATCACTGGCAAACGTTGTTTTTCGGCATAGAGCAAGGGTCGCCCGTCTCGCACCCCATGCTCTAGTAATTGAGTCTGCGACAGAGAAAAGAGCTCAGACCCTACCAGCTCTGGATAATTGGTAGCCCACAGACATCAAGCGAGAAGAAAATCCTCTAATTGAGCCTGATAGTCAAGCTGGAAGCAACTTGAGGGGAAATCTTGAAGAGGACTTCCCAGCCTGCTACATAGAGGAAATACCATGCCCAGAAGACACCCCGATTGCTCTGGAGCCTCAAGCAAGAGACAAGACAAGGGGTAGGCTCTGTGAGGATATCCCAATGTGCTACGTCGAGGAAGTGACATACATGGACAAGGTCTCGCAGAGAACCTGTGTGGTAATGATGCACCACACAGACATCGCAGCCAGGGACAAGGACGAGGCCAGTGTAGAAGTGGAAACGGGCACCCCAGGTGAGGCAGGAATAAACGGAATGCATGCACCACTCCTCCACGTGGCACACCTGGATCTAGTGTTTGAACTCCGAGGACAAATGGCAGATCAAGAGCACTGAGCCCGCCTCATGGGACAACACTTGGATTTTCTCATGGATGCTTATTCCAAGGCCCCAGCGAATCGCAAATGTCCAACGTGCGCCTAGCCGTTTATCATTCAGGCCAAAGCAGCGTGGTAGGAGGACGAGGGCGATAGGTCACCGGGTATTTGAGTTTGTCTATTTTAGTTTGGTTTTCAATCTTGTTGTTCAGTGTCAAGACAATATATTGCCATCTGTCCTGGTTTCCTTCGGGCATGACAGATGGAAAAACAATATTTTGGCTTCTTCTTTTAGAAACAACATACTTGCCCCAAACTGTGCTGGTTTCCGGTAAAATGGCAGCACATTTGGTGGCCACAGTAACACTATATCTCTCTGTATTTTTTGTCAATATAATATAGCAGGTAACACCTTTTTTACTTAAAAAAAATAAATAATAAATAGTAAAATTAAATAATAAAAAATATATTTAAAATCTAAATATAAATACAGATTAATAAAAAAATAAAAACAAAATTCATCAACTTTATTAAACAAACTACAGTTAAAGACAATTAAAGCATGCAATAAAAAGAACTTAAAAATAACAAAATCTGAAAATAAAAAAAAAAACTTAAATAAAAAAAAATGGATATAGTTCTTTTATTGATACTTGAAGGCTTATAAATCCAAATTCTTGATTATATATAGAGGTCGCTCGATTTCTATGTAGCTTTAATCCTGGTACACATTACAACGCCTAAGTTGTGAGAGAAAAAGCGTGTCCTTCCTTAGAGGAATTTATAAAATCCCAAGAGAATATTGAGCTATTGTAATTGTTGCAGCTAATCGCTTGGGTCGTACAACAATTTGTTTTCAATGTATAGTATGAAGATAAAGTCTCCTAACTGTGATCTCTGCCTCTGCCTCTTTTCCAATGGTCGTTCCTACAACTTCTTGATTTATTCATTAGTTTCCTTTCAGTGCCCCTAGTACTCAATCGTTGTCCATTCCAAAAACCACCTTTAAAAAGAGACAAAGAGTGATCTCAGTTATGGAGAGGTCCAAATGCATTACAATAGTAGTAATTGTAGACACGGATTTCAAGATAATGGAAATATGCGTAGCGACAGAGTACCTAGAGGCTAGATGCATACAACAAAATTTGTGTAAAAGAATTACAACAAAATTTGTGCAAAAGAATTATCTAAGTTTTTTCCAGAGATCTACCCGCTAGCTGTGATCTGCAGGTGATCTCTTCTCTGTCCACTTGTCTGACGGAACTAACAACCACCTAATAGCATTCAGTGCCATACCAAACCAAATTCAGATTGTAAGTCTTATCATCAATTCCATATCCAAATTCACATTTTAACTCCACCAAATAATTTCGCAAGCACAACCCAAAGATATGTTATAGTAGTGGCTAATCCTTTTCTAGGCAACATAACGGGAAAGATTTATGGGTAACATAACGGGAAAGAGGTGTTGGTAAATGAGGTTCATCAACACCTTCAAGCAAGTGTATAGCCTTTCACCGAGACAAAAATTGATATTATCGTTGGTAAAGAGGAGGCATAATAGCTATTAGAATAGTCGACTTCTAGCTAGAAACTCTGCTTCAGTGGCTAGACTATTTCTTAAGTTGCTCAATGTGTTTGGTGTAAAAAACATATCACAAGATATGTTTCCTGCCAACAACTTGAACCCATGTAACAAATTTGTATTTTATTCTTTTGTACATGGTTATCGTAGTGCCATATGTCTATTTATTGAATTCCATAGTGCCATATGACAATTTGATGAATTGCAAAGTGCAGGGGTCATTCATTTCTCAAGCAACCCACTCTGGGCAACAAGTTGTTCATTTCCTAGTCTTTTAACAGGTTGTTCATTTCGCAGTCTTTTGATTTGCTCATGATATTTTTTTCTCATTAAAGGATGTGGGAGGAAAGAGTTAATTCGTTACTTTCTGCAAATTAAGTATTTCTCTTCCGCTCCCAACCGAGGGATATTTTGGAATGAATCGGTAAGGGTTGAAAGAGCGATTTCTTTAAACAATAGCAACATGAAGGTTCTTCACGCCGTAGTTGCAGAAGATAAAAAAAACATCATTTTGATAGCGCTACATATGTTACTTTTTGGATGTTCTTTTTATGTGTAAGTCCTCTTCTGGTCTATCAAAATGATTATCCTTATCCCTTTTATTCTTGCTTTCACCCGAAGAGCTTGATTTTCTAGCGCTGGCTTGCTCGCTTGAATGATCTCTCTTTGTTCTCACCTGCTCATTGGAATGATCTATCACTTGGCTTCCATCCTCACTTATTAAGTTATAAAGGTAGCTTACCCTCCATTCTCTCATTAACTAAAGGAGGTCTATTTATAGCAATACAGTAAGCATCCTAGGTTAAATGAAGCTCAAAGAAGGCCTTAGAAAACCTAGTATGAGGTATAAGTAGTAGTAAGTTTGAGAAGTTATCCTAGTTCGTAGAGAAAGAGAGAGAGGATATATTATTAAGTCCACTGGAAAAGATAGAGGATACATTATTAAGTCCACTGGAAAAGCAACTAATGCAGGTGGATAGTGAAAATTGTATAAATATGCATAATCATCTTAAAGATTTGGGAAAAACTATTGCAAAGGAAAGAGGATTGTGGCTTCCTCGTGGGCCTTTGACAGATAAAAAAGTTGGCTTGTTGCAAGACTCCTATCTAAGTGCTTAATCATTCAACCCTTAGTAGTTTATTCAACAAAAATCTATGTACAAATTTTTAATTCTTCGTCATTTATGAACAATGAACAGGTGATAACAGAGTTGCAGATAAAAATCAATGATTTGTTGCAGCAATCCTCTGTAAGTGCACAATCTAATCCTTTATAGATTTTCCATTTTCCAATAAAATCTCTGAAGAATTTGTTATTTCTTATCGTTGTTTCAAAAATGAAAAGGTAATAGAAGAAGAGTGGGGATTTATGTTGATGGTCCTTATAATCCTTATGAACCATGAACATGTGATAAAAAATATGGGGGAAATAAGTAAGTGCACAATCTTCAATCCTTTATAGATTTTCCAATACAAATCTCTTCATAATTTGTTATTTTTTATCCTTTTTAAAAAAAACGAACAGGTAATAGAAGAAAAACAAACATGTAATAGAAGAAGTGTGGGGATTTATGCTAATGGTCCTCATAATCCTTATGAACAATGAACATGTGATAACACAACTGTAGGGAAAAGTCAATGGTTCGGTGCAACAATCACCTGTAAGTGCAAAATCTTCAATCCTTTATAGTTTTTCTATCATTCTATCACTGATAACAGAGGGAAACAATCAATGGTTTGGTGCATCAATCATCTGTAAGTGCAGAATCTAAATAATTGATTTTCATGCAATAGTCTTATCTAAATATAGACGCCATTTCACTCACTAAATTATGTAGCTTGAGGTGGGAATGAATTTATCTTATAGTACATGCTAAATTTATTCTACGAGAATGAGAATCTGACCTTATGACTCTCTTTGTTGGCCGGCTTACTTGTAAGTGATAACTTGACCTTCAAGCTATCTCTCCTTTCCGTGTTTGCTCATATGCTCATAATACTGGACCAGTCATTTTAGCTCATCTCCTGTGTTGCTAGCTACAGTGGATTTTGTCATGGATATAAGCTACAATTCACAGAAAAATAAATAATTTCAATATCTTACCAACAAGATTACATTCTATAAAAACTCTAGCTTGTCCCTATTAATGCTATTGATTCAAAAGTATTGCAAGGTAATTCATATGAGAGCTTAAATTCAATTCTTAATAATGATATAAAAAGGCAAAGATATAATAGAGATCCTATGAATTACTTTAAACATAGCACCACCTATGTTAATTTTGATATTTTCCAATTGTGTAGTGGGTGGATATTTACCAATTGTGCAGGGAGGTGGGTAGATGGTGAGGGTTAGCAGGTGGGCAATCATTGAGCAGGTGGCCAAGTAGTGGCTAGAAGTTGAGCGGGTGGGTGGCTAAGCAGATGAACAGGTGGCTAGGCATTGAGCAGGTGGCCAAGAAGTGGCTAGAAGTTGAGCGGGTGGCTAAGCAGTGAGCTAAGTGATGAGCAGTTGTTAGAACTCGACTAACGTCAAGTTTTCAGAACTTGTCTATAACATTGTTAGAACAACCTACATAACAACCACTGAGAAATTTGTATTTTTTTAATTATTTTTTAACTCCGACAATGGGAAAAATTAAATACGTCATTCCTGGGGATTAATGTTGTGTCAAAGAATATTTACCCAATCACAAATTCGATGACTGAAATTTGATAAATATGCAAATAGTTTTGTTTTTTTAAATAATTCAAGTTAATATAAAATTTAAGAAAAACTTAAGACATATTAGAAATGGGGAGATTAATTAATAAGAGGTCAGAGCACTTTGACTCGTGACCGAATGCTATAGTCCTTGACCTGGCAGGGACTAATAAAGAAGATATTTAGGTTCCTCTTATAGAAAATTCTAAATAAATAATTATACCACATCTAAATACTTTGAATGTTTAACTTCTTAGCAATATCGTGCAAGTATTAAATCCTCAACATTGATGGAAATTAGAGAGGACACGGGATTTAACAAGAAATATATCTATATTATAACACTTATATGTGAATCGAGTTTAATCTTTCCTTGGATTCTAAATGTCATTGTATTCTCGGTGGAGTTGACTACTAAATAAATAGAAGACTAATATAATTCAATTGTAATATGGGCATGGAGGTTTAGAAACAAAGGTGTTTGAACTAGTGTTATTCTCTCACAACAAGACCAAGATTTTACATAATGATTTTTCTTTAAAAGTCGACTAAGAAAAGAAAAATAAGTGAAATAATAAATACATATTATTAATAGTTTTGAAGTTAATGTATTTTAGAAATGTATATGATGATGATTCATAATTTATGAATAACTAATCAATTAGATGGTTTAAGATTATGATCAATTAGATGGTCTAAGGAAATTTAGTACTGAGACAATGAATAACTAATCAATTATATGGTCTAATATCATGATCATAGAAAAATAATTAAAAGAAAAGGCTCACATGAGCTCCAAATCACAAGCTGATAAAATAGAAATCATGAAGCAAAAGGTCACATGATTACAACATCTCCAACTATAGAGGCCCACATTGTGAGAGTTTGAACCAGGAGGTCATATAAATCCCACTTCTCCAACTTATACTAGCTCTAGGTGGGTGCCTAAGAATCTGTGAGAAGTCACATGAACTCGAAAATCCAAGTTGATCAAGTCTGTAACATACCTCCCGTTTAGTTACGACAACACGCCTCTCATAACAAGTGCAAATTTTTTTTTGTGTGTGCGTGTGTACAAGGGTAATAAAGACATTATACTCTGCGACACAACACGACAACGAACATGACACATGCAACTATGACAACAACATAATGACCTAAGACACACATCAAGCATCTGGAAGCAATGAACGACAATCAACCGACAAAAAATAAGACTGACTACCTGCCCGTCCTACCCTGCAATGGTTAGGACCTCTAGGACACATAAACAACGCTCAAGCCCAGGTTCCCATCGATTTTGACCATTTAAGGTCTCAAGGCTAGTGACTATTCTGAGGAACAAGGAGGTGTCTACATCCCACTAACACAATCAAGACCAAAACTAGATATGCTAAATCAACAAACATCAATGACGATCGTTGCGCAATAAAGTTCTATGAATCAATCACACATCACATAAATTCCATGGTGCAAGAAAGTTTGATTACTAAATCCATCATAAAATGACATAAGTTCGTGCACAATGTAATCAAGTTTATTTTAATTCAAGGTGCAATGGTAGACATCTACTTTACTTCAAGGAGTGGGATTAAACATTCATTAAATTCAACTATAGCTAACATTTTTAGTGGCGGATGAAGTAACTACACCCATGACCGTCCATACCTATCATGGTGCAAAATAATATCAATTAATTCATGGAGCAAGGTAATCAAATTACATAATCAATCTCACATCCTAAAATTTCATAGTGCATAAATTCTATTATAAACATACAATTCGATCATACGTCAGCTTATCTTAATGGCGCAAGAGTAACCCACTTTGTTTTAAAAGCATTAAGAGAACAATTACATAATCAACCATGCTTCTCATTATTCATGACGCAATACAACTATCAATTAATTCAAGGCGCAAACGAATTAAGAGCTACAAAACCATGACTCCAACAATTCTCCTTTCATTTTTTCCATTTTTGATTATATTCTTAATATGGTGCACATATTGATCTATGACAAAATTTAAAGTAGATAGACATATAAAGCTAGTTCAGTTTCTAAATATAAAGATTATTTCTTTTTATTTATTTTTGTCTTGGCATATGTCTAAATTATAAATTAGTAGGGGTGTTTTATTTTTACTACATTTGATCACCTTATTCATTTAAAATAAAATGAAAAGCAAAAAGGTATACTTGTTCGTTTTAAGAAGAGACACCTTGAACTGGGATAAAACTGGAAAGATAAGGTCAGGATTAATAATTTATTATAAAAAAAAATCAAAGGACTACATGAACAACTTTCAAGATCTCAATAGGTACTTTAGCTTAGGCCTGTTATAAAACAATTTAGAAAAACTTGCTTCCACGTGTACAATGAGATAGTGCATTGTCCTTAACCATCAACTATTAAAATAATTTAAACTACATGACCATTCACATAATCTTTGACCTAAGGCTCCATCCTCAACAACATTTAAACTTTTATAAAACAATAACTTGCTAAAAGGGCAAGAAGCACGGGTGTATACGTATGTCTAATTTATACAAGTGGTTGTTGTTCAATCAAGCAATTTTTAAAGTTGTTCAACGGTAAAAACATTTCTACTCTACTCAGGCAATTTTTACTACTATCTGATGGTTAAAGATTAAATGCCATTCAAAGCCAACAATGCAATTGTTGCCATCACTGTCAACTGGGCCCGGTGGATTCGTTGACGCCCTAAAAACAAGCTTCTAAACAAGGAAACTCGTTGTCATCCCATAGGCAAAATCGAAATCTTTAAACAACAAACGCTGTCATCCCAGAGGGAAATTCGTGGTTTTTGTTTTCAGGCAGTAAAAATGAGAAGTATCACCTGCGTGACAGTACAGTCGTGGGCATAAATTCGGTGGTAAAAATCATGGTGTAATCGCTAGCATCAACAGACTATCAATCGTTTCCCATATGCTATCTGTTGATCAGTTAGTAAGATCGTTGGTCACAACTTCATTCTGCCAATAATAAATCACTGTTCAACTTATGCTATCGATATGAGCAGGTTATTTATTAACGCCCTAAAAAAAATGGTTATCTAAATGATTTATATATTGGAATCGTGGTAAAAAGGAGATTGAAATCGTTGTTTGTTCAATACATTAATTCCGTGTCTATTAAGCTCCCTACCAACCACAACAGGCCATCCATTAACATAGGTTACACCCCCAATTAGACTGTGAAACCACATCCGACGGCACAAATTAAACGCTACCCATTAATTCAATAACTACGCCAGCATTCAAGTAACTCGTGGGTGGCTACAGAGTAATTCTCACGCATTCAAGGCAAACTTCTACTGTCTTTCCAGTGTAAATAAAAACAAAAACGATAGTGTGTAGATTTAAGACACGGTAACTCTGTGATTAAGAATGTTGGTCTCCTGGTCACATTCAAAAATCAATCACTGAGTTTTAAGGATCAATTTGTAGGGGTTAAAACATATAACAAGTTAAAGCACTGGGATTAACCCTTCAATAAACGCTCCGAAGTAAAAAAAATTCTTAACCAACACACTCTGGCAGTCTAAAACGAGGGGCGTGTAGCTGGTCAAGCTCCAGGCAGTCAAATCAACTGGCCCAAAATTAAATAAAAAGGGTTTGTTGTGCATAATCACCCCTAAGTCAATGAAGTGCAGTCGAAGGAGGGGAAATCACTAGGCAACATACGAGATCTAAAAATGCCGAGTTGAAAGAAGACTTCGTCATCATTCAACTTTGCAAGGTTAGAAAAACACATCAGGGCACAAGACAAACAATCATCCAAAGACAACAACAGAGGTAGACGGATGGGTTCGTCCTTCGCTTCACCATCCTCACACAGAAAAGCAGGGCGTTGAGATCTATAGGTCTTTTAACGCTAAGGAGACGACCGTAGATCAATCTCCTAGCCGACTGCTCAGGCGAGGACTGGCATGCTAGGGACGAAGGCAAACAATCACATGGGTCACAGTAAAACACCACAAGACTGTCAAGTCATTCGGGGAACGAAGACCATGGGAGTCAACAATCATCAAGCTAGGCTAAGGACAGTTTCGGTCATCAAATTTTAAAAATAACTCAATTTACTTCTCCATTAAATACGCATATAAAAGCATAAGTCTTAATATAATCTATCATACACAAATGAAGAGAGCGTACCATTGCCTGATCGCCTGCTCTGAATGACGTCCTGCGTGCTCCGTGCATCTCCCGCTCGCTGACCGTCGAGACTTCACCGGTACCTCCCAGCCAATGCTAGGGGTACTCTTCTTCCCCTTTATCCCCCCGAGCCGCAAAGGGGCCATGCACACTATCCAGAGATTTCGTCTAGTTCCCAGCTCGCCTCGCAAGGCCGAGCTACCACTCCTCTCCGAGCTGGGTATCCCAACTCCCACAAGTAAATCAATCAAGTAGATATTTATGCAGCGTAACATTACGCAAACAGAAGATGATCCTTCATTCTTTTCCTTCCTTCATTTTATAGAATTTCAAACTTCCTTTCTTTCCTAAAATCTCATTTAATTAAATTTTTAAAAATAATTTTCTAAAAATTCCTCTCCGTACAAGTGTCACCCATCCCCTACATTCCTCCATTATTTAATTTCTTTAATTAATTAATTATCTTATTTCCCTCACCCACCTAGAGTTACTCCTAGAATCACTCCTAGGTGTCCCCAAATTCCCTTACAGGTTTTAAAGGTTTTCCCTATTATGAAGTTGTTAATTCAGTTTAAAATTAGAAGGCTCTTAAATGGTAGATTCTTTACTAAGTTGACTTACGCTTTTTCTCTTAAGTCCCCGTTTTTCCCTTTTTCTGTTACCTCTTTTCCTAGTTTCCTAAATTTTAAGATTTTCCCTCTTTCCCCTTTTAATTAGAACTCAAAAAGGCAGGTGTGAAATTTAACCCCTTTCTCCCTTTTATCATTTAATTAGTAATTTATTTTTTTTAATCAAAAAGATAAAATAATTAATTCCCCTTTTTACATTTATTACCTCATATTTTATTTTTATGAATAAATTAATTCCTTACTCCCTTCATGTTAGAAGATTTAATGAAGGTCAAAATTATTATTTAAGTCATTTTTATTTTTTTTATTATTTTTTTTTTGAAGACAAGGTTCAACCACTAGCGTAATTTAGACTTAGGCCTTAATTTTTGTACTGGGCAACATTTAATTAGGGAAATTGTTTTAAAATTACTTAACATGTTATTTGTCTTAGGGCCATCTAGGTTCATCCCTCTATCATCAACAACGCAACGTGCCCTTCAGGATGCACTAGGTGCTCCAAGGGTGCCACTCGCCTCATATGTTCCTTTGCGTGACGTGCCCTTCAAGACACACTACGTGCTCCAAGGGTGCCACTTGCCTCATCTTTTCTTTTGCACGACGTGCCCTTCAGGATGCACTACATGCTCCAAGGGTGCCACTCGCCTCATCTGTTCCTTTGTGTGACATGCCCTTTAGGACGCACTATGTGCTCCAAGGGTGCCACTCGCCTCTTGACTGATTTGGTAGACATCAATAACCCCTGGAGTCAACACTTCGCCAGGTGAACTTGTGGGAGACTAAGGGCTTCTAAGGAATAAGGCCCTTGCCTTATTGCATGCCCCTTAGAATCATCGCGAGTGACTATCGCAGTCTGCCCTCATGGCATCATGGGTCCTCTCGAACTAGGTAATCGTTAACCTACAGTTTGAGCCACGACAGAAGTGCTAGTAGGCTGTGGCAGTGCTGTTGTCTACACCTCTCCCTCAACATCTATGGTAGTAATGTGTGACCCCTTTACTCCATATGTGAGTCTAGTCGGCAAGCTATCGTCAACCTACATCATCAACAAATCATGTCAGAACATATCCATATCATATCATCCAATCAGATGCACTAAAATCACAGTAAAGAAATCAAACCCCAATGGCACACTCCCTGACTCGATCCAGAGTCCAAGGGGTTCCGTCGATGCCTTTGCATCCTCAAGGTCCAAAATCTTGCACACTCAGTAAAACTGAGTCAATAGCACTTGTCTATATCGATTGTTATCAACCCATAACGCCTCATAATCAAAATCAAAAGTTTTAATAGCATAATAATCTGGATCACTTGCGAGCAAGTGTCCTCAAAGAATAAGTTTGCTCAGTGTGCCAGAGCGGGATGTTACAAAGTCCAAACACAAAGGGTGGGGAAATCTCCTTGAAACTCATGTACACCCATGGATGTTAGAGTTCTCATGGGCTGATATCTCCTTAGATTGTGCAAATATTATTTATGTTGGTCACCTTTTGTCGGTTTATGAGTGGAATCCTTCCTAAAGTTTCATGAAGTGACAAAGTTTATACTTTAAGGAATTTGATACATCTCAACAATTAATAAATCTAGAGTTAAAATGAATTTACGCTAATTTTAAAACTCATATATTTCGTATCAATAAAATATAAATATCTATGTAGATTTATTTTTAAATTAAAAATAAAAACTTCCATGTTACATGTATATGAGGGTGGGGGGTGAGGCAATATTAGATTAAATGTATTACATTTACTCTAATATTGCCCCACCCCCCACCCATATTACATTTACTCTAATATTGCCCCAACCCCCACCCATATTACATTTACTCTGGGTGGGGGGTGGGTATTACATTTACTCTAATATTTTCCCACCCCCCACCCTCATGTGGGGGGTAGGGTAATATTATACTCTAATATTGCCCCACCCTCATATAGGGTGGGGGGTGGGGAAATATCAGAGTAAATGTAATAATTTAATACAATTACTCTAATATCCCCCCCTCAGGGAAATATTAGAGTATAATATTGCCCCACCCCCCACATGAGGGTGGAGAAATATTATACTATAATATTTCCCCACCAGTATAATATTTCCCCACCCCCCAATATGGGGGTGGGGCAATATTAGAGTAAATGTATTACATTTACTCTAATATTGCTCCATTTACTCTAATATTGCCTCACCCCCAATATGAGGGTAGGGGGTGGGACAATATTAGAGTAAATGTATTATATGAGGGTGGGGGGTGAAACAATATTAGAGTAAATGTATTATATGAGGGTGGGGGGTGGAGCAATATTAGAGTAAATGTTGTAACACATCCTTTGCACGATATAAACATCCGAATGTTTTTTTTCTCAAACGAACCCAAATTTCCACCCTTTTAGTGATATATCATTATGGTCTTTAATTTCTAGTTTTTTTTTTCAAATGAATGTAAGTGTCCACTTTTTTTTTTTTTTAAGTGATATGTCGTTATGATCTTTAATTTGGTAATAAAGTTATATTGCTTAACTAACTTTCAAGGCAATTGTAGGTAGGTAAGTTATGTTGCTTAACTAAGTTAAGGGAACGGTAGGTAAGTGCAACTCAAATCAACCATAATTCAATCAATCATAATTCAATTGGAATTATGGCGAAATGAATGATTGGCATGATTTGACAAGTGAAAGAGTTCTTAAAGTTATTACTACTTCGATAGATGTAAAGATTATTGTTGGTGTATAATAGAGTACCACCATTTATAATATATTGGAGGCAACTTTCAAGACCTTCATCAATTGGGTTATTTATAAAAAGACTAATTTTGTTAATAAAATCAACTCCATATTAAGTTTGTTAATGATTGTATAATTGTTTGGGGTTAATTTTATTTTATTTAGTAATTAATGTGGAAGTATATACATTATCTTTAAAAAAACATGGTTGAGAGCGGAATAAATGCCAATTTATGTATATGTTTACATTTGGTTCTTAAATAGCTCAACTACTTATAAAAATTGAAAAGAAGAGTGTGTAAGCAATCTTTATGAAGATAACAAATAATAGGAATTATGGTTTGTTTTCATTTTCTTCTTAGTATGCAAACAATTAAAGAAAAAAGAGAAAGTGATTCAACCTCTTAATTGTGTGAAAACCTTTTACTAATCTAATAATAATATTGCAATGCCAAGGAAAGAACAAAGAGTATGAATCAAATAATAGATAAGATTGGACCTCCTTCATATATGTAAAATTGATAAATCCACCCAAAAATTCCATCAAGTACCTTATTATTCTAAATACATTATATAAATGAAATGAAAAAAGCAAACAATGCAAAAAAAAATCTAGAATAAATGAAAGTTTGCAATGCCCATGTGCCATCAATAGAAGTAAGCCTCCTACCTCACATTATGATGTTGAAGTATCCCCTTATGGAGGATGGGAATAAACCCAATTAAAGAATGAAGAGAGATATTATCAAAACCACTGTGAGATACAATCACCAAGATCAACATCAAAAGAGAGAAGACCCAAACCATTGAATGAATTCTATGAACAATAGCTACAAAACCTTCTTAAGAAAGAGTAATGATTGAAATAAGAAATTGAAATAGATCCAAGAGCATGTGAGAGAAAACATACAAAACAGAGTGATAAGCCTCTGATGAAATAACAATCAAAATGCATAGAACTTCAAGAGATTAAAATAGGAGAAGTAGAAAACTTGTAAGCCTAACTATCAATTATAGAGAAACATCAATGTTGTCCATAATTCTATGGTACATCTCCCTCCTTTTGTTGACACAACTATGGGATTTGATCCCCTGATGTTCATAGGAGGAAATAAGAAAATTGCACACATTAGGATAAAAAGGAAGCTTATGTGTTGTAGGAAAAATGGATACTTAGTATCCATGCTAAACATAAATGTGATAAGTAGATTGTTCGAGAAGGATTGAAGTTAACCAATAAATGTGAGCAATTACAACCCTAAAATGACATCACTATGACGCTAATACAATGTAAAACAATTTCAACTAATATAATAACAATGTAAAAAAGATAATTGCGTCACCAAATTGACGCTAAAATGACACATAAATGAAATAATATGATGCTTAGAAGACACAAATATGATGCAAAAGTTACATAATTTGATGCTACTATGACACTATCCAAACTACATTTCTAATATGACTGTAATTGGACTAACAATGACACTAATACAACACAAAGGCAATGCAAAAGCACATTTTTAACACAAAAAAGATGCAAACATGACTTTGGAAAGTTGTTTTTCAAATATTATTGACACAACCGAGACATAAAGTCGATACAAATATTGCCTTGCATCATATTTTTTGTCGCTAAAATGATGCTTCAAGGAGCATGCATCGAAAAATTGACTCAAATCTAATTCAAAAGATGACATCCCCATGTGCATTACATTTTGCATCATCCAAACTGGATTTTTTATAGAAAAAATGCATTGTTATGTGACAACGCTAAATGAGAAAAGATATTCCTATATTGTAGCGGTGTTGTTATTGCTCGTCCTATGTTTGTTATAGTCCAAAAATTCCCTACCTATGCATACATGGAATTGGCCTTTCCATTTACACAATTTTTCAAATCACTACTGAGGATCCTTCTTTAAAAACCATTTTTTGGAACATGTACGCACACTGTTGAACTACTGCTCGCGTACACATGCTAGTTGCATACTAGTCAGCCTACGTACATACACGAATTGCATGCTAGACAACCCACGTTTACCTCCAAAAGTTGCAAAAAATATATAATTGCAAGGAATTCGGTGGAGTTTACGAGATATCGAGGGTTTCCCAACCATTTCACCCATTGTAGCCCATCCCCAAACCGAATAACCATATTTTTCTCATATAAAAAGAGGGGTCCGATTTACAACATCAAGAAAGAGAACAAAGAAACTCTGCCAAAATCCCTTCCCCTTCTAGCCCAAGTTTTGCAGCCCTTTTTGAGATTTGGCCTCATCATTCCCCTCCATCCCTTTCTCCGTATACAACCCTTTCCCTTTTCCCAAAGAGATCAGTTGGTTGTGAGAGGCAACATGGGAGTGATGCACTTTGAGCAGCAATAAGAGGAGACATGACCTAGTTCGCAGAGTGTTTTCCGATAAGAAGGTTGTAATCTTTATGATCTTCATATTGAATAAAAGAGTTATTTCTTGTCCCAATACATTTGTCTTTATATCTTTATTGATTAATGCATGTATGCTTATATTTGAATATTGAAAGTAACAAGTAAAGATTGTATATTTGTAGCATTGTTTGCCTACATGTTCTTGCAGGTCATCTTTGGGAGGAGACCCACAACCTAGGAAGCTACAAAGGCAAAGGAGGTCTACATCAGACGTTAGGACCAAAGGTACACCTATTGATCTTTGTTTCCTTCTCTTGTCTTTAAGTTCAAATAGTTTTGGGGTAGCTTAGGAATATAATTGTCTTTTAAGGGAATTCAGTGCTTTGCCTGTAACTCGACCCAGTATAGTAATAGGGAGATTTTCCCCGCTAGCAATGTTGCTTCAAACTAGTCTGTGTTTCAAAATACAATAGAAAGAAGTTATTTATTACCACGTATTTAACGTGTGGCACTAAAACAAGGAGGATATAAACAATTTGTGTTATCCACCAAATGCAATTAATATGGTGAAGTCATAGTTGCATAGTGCACCAACAAAAGAAAAGCTTCGTAGATCAAACTCCATGTTAAGAAATCTTCCTTTGAGAACTTTGTTTCTTCTCCAAACCGATGTCCATGCTTTCAATAAGAAATAACCTTGCCACTCCAAAATTTACTTATCCTGCAAAGAAGGAAATGGTTTCAACGGTGATTGAAAACCGTTGCAAATTGGTTTGAAGTGCTTTAGCTACAAAATATCAAACTATGAAAAATTGTCTGCAAAGACCCCACCCAGCTTCATGTCTTCACCATTAGTTTGGAAAAAAACATAGTGTCAATACAACTTAACATCCTTCATCCTCAAGTTAAGTTTTCACTAACAACCATTAAATCATATTTCTAAAAGTGAAGAGGATTAAGTTCTTGTGCCCTACATTAACTTCATCACATGGTTGACATGAGTTCACACCTACCTCAAATTCTTTTTAACTACATATATGGAATTTAAATATATTCTTCTTTAACTACATATACTCACTTTCCTTTTTAATAATCTATGTTTTGAGAAGGGATGTTGAATCTCTATAAAAATGTCATGGTCCAAGTTTTACTCCACATTTATTAAACAAGGCTACATGGTAGTGAATACATGTCGATGTAGCGTTAAAAAACACTGAGTTATCATGTGGGTTGCAAGTCACTAAAAATAGAATTAGATTAATTATGTGGCCACCAGATCCTACGATCTATTTGTTCCATGAATCAAGAGACAGTGTAGTCGAGAGATCCAAATCTGACAATGAAAAAGTGAGAGACAAGTAATTTTCATTAAATTGGGCAATGGACAGTAGCAACTATCTTTCAACTCCTTTTACATGGTTCCAAGTATTATTAAGAGACAATGGGCATCCATCATCGACTGGGCTTATTCCTGCCCCTATCGGGCGGGCTGAACCCAGGAATATTTGGAAAACAATAATGATTCTAAGTGCCAAGTCGAATACAACGACGCCAAGAACAAAAGTGACACGCATCAAGGTGACAACTCTTCCTTTGTTATAATATTAAGTAAAAGTGTTACACATCAAAGTGACAACTCTTTATTTCTTATAATATGAAGTAAAATATTCGCGCATCAAAGTGACAACTTTTCCTCGCTTCTTATGAAAAGGTTTGATTTTAATATGCAATGAGTACCGATCGATTGGTCTCAGTTGAGTGTTTTCCACTTGGGGAGGTTGACCGCTTTTATCTTGGCAAAGAATTGTCGTCGATTCCCGTTTTAAAAAAAAAAGTGAATTGTGCTGAATGTTTCTCAGGAAAATGTGATTTGTACTAAATGTTTATCAGGTTGATGTACCCATTTAAAGATGGTTCAAGCAGAAGTGATGAAGGAATTGTTGCACATTCCCCTCTAGAATAAAAAAACAACATAAATTTTTGTATTTATGCTCAATGTTCCTCGGTGTGTTGGACCTGTCTGACATATTGGTATTGGAAAAATTTGTCACAGACATCAAAGAGACAACTGGGCGGTAAAATTTAAGATGAAAAAGTAAAAGAGAAGGGTTGATTTGTGCTAAATGTTCCAGGTCATATGTGCACGACACGTCAAAGTGATTCGATACAAGAGCTCTTATAAATAACATTTTCTCATTTCCTCGGTTTAATGTTGGATAATCCCAAAGGGTCGAAATGTTAAAGGACACTAAACATAGTTTGAATATCACCGATGCGCTCAGGTGCCAAAGATTTTACCTCTGTTAATAAGCACTTAATCCACAAAACAACATCAAATGTCAAAGTCGATAATGCCAAAAGGAAAACGCCGACAATATTATAGGTGTCATTCGTTGTGCTAAATATGCAGTCGACAATAAACAAAGATGCCAAATGTTGATGATCATCGGCATCAAGCCCACCTTCCAGTCTAGTAGATTCTTCAGTGCACAGATCGAAATGGGAAGATGTACACGGTTTAAAAAGTCTCTATTGTAGATATCATGCCTTGGATTCTCCCAGGATGGTACGCCAAACACTAAAGAGTAGGAATAAAGAGGGAATCTTAAGACCGACTGGTGTGGGGGTCTTCTTCTCCACAGTGCACTGTCAAGACCACTAGTTAGTGCTTCTCTTGCAAGATACGAGTCGGTCTATTGGATTCAAATTCTTGTACAGAAATACCCTCAAAAGGACTATACTCTCATACCAAATCTTTTACAATATCTCATTTACCAAGGTTTGTTACCAAGGTTTTGGTAACACCAAGAGAAAACACGTAGAAAGTAGTAAAAGCTTCCACGACCCTTGTTCTTTTCATTACACGCAGTTGAGGTAGAGCCAACACTATTTCCATATAGGGAAAAATTCCCCAATGACCCTATTCAAAGAACTAAATGTGAAGCAAGAATGAGTCAAGGGATGCATTACCAAGGCAAGGAGTGCTCAGGGAATAAGCACATAATATATTGGTAAGTTGTCAACGTCCTCCATGTATGTAGATTTGTGCTTGAAATAGATGATATAGATAACCCATATGGTCGTTATGAATGCAGATAAATCCATCCCTACAGTTACGATGGTATACAGGTTGATCTCCCTGTTGGGATTTCCCAGCCGGGCATTCAGGTAGACCCTCGCCACTAAGAAAATGGCAATGAGTTCTTGAGACTTGAGTGACAGGCCTGTGCATGTCTTCTTCTTTATCAACTTGTAAATCAGCATTGAAATTCCACACACGTGAATAATATTTGCCATGAGATACAGGACCAAGGCCCAGTAATCCCCAAAGGTTAGAGAAATCAATATCAGGATGAGAAATGTTATAGCCAGGGCTTGACATGTCTGTTTCTTCACAGATTGCCTCTTAAACCATGCTTTCAAAGAAATGAACGGATTCTGTGATCGTTTTATGGAACCCATGTCTAAATCATAGATTATATAGATTTTACAATATCTAATAATAAAATACCCAACTTAAGAGAGTGTTGATCTTTGAAGAATGAACTCACTCTAGTTCCAAAATGAGACACTGACGTGTTCGTATAGCTATGTCTTCCATGCCCTTTTCATGGAATAAATAATGAATCTTGTAAAATTGGATTCTCCAGAAGAGGATGCAGTCCACACTTGGAGCAATTGATCTGAAGAGAGGGAAGAAGAAGAAAAACCTGAACAACTAGTTGTAGTTGTTGAAGGATCCACAGTCTTTGCGGATTTCTCCATGTCCCCGAGTATTAATACCCACATTCCCCAGTTTGATCATGGATGCCGCAAAGGAGTTGAAGAAGCTCTGCCTGGACTTGGAAAATGCATTAACATACCCACGAGTGCGAGGATCGACATAGAGTATCTGGTCAGGTGCAAGAAGCACCAGTCCTTTCATGGCGTTGTGATAATAAGAGTTGTCAAGGTGGGTTGCATGCAGAGCTTGGTGGAAGCTCCAGCATGGAGACTGCCACATTGCCACTCAACAAATGGCCATGACATTGTCACTCAAACAACGACCACGACAACCAGGTTGTCACGAAAATTGAAAATAGTATAAATATCACATTGAAAAACAAACATTTATTGTTTACAAGTAATGCTATACTATATTTCCAGCATTACTCAGCTGGGGAAAAATTACGTGGAAAACCTATGCTTTAAACTAAGATTGAGGTGCAAAATTTGGGTGGCTCTGCAATAACAGGGTCATTTGAACCACCAATCAAACATCAGGAAAATGCTTTAAACTAATAACTGCCAAAGATGTTTTTGTTAAAACTTTGGTTAAACTGTTAATATTTAAATCAGTCAAAGGAAACTAATACTAGGTCAACGCATATCAATTGCTATATACCTATACCTTCGGCAAGTATAATAACCAACCATGCACGATCAACTTTGTAAGGATGTTTGATTTAGAAATTATAACATTATCAAAATAATAAAAGATTTCCTAGTCATGATTATAATTATTTATAATTTTAATTTTAAAATTAAATTAAAATAATAATAATAATTATAATTAATCAAAATAAAATGTTATTATAATTAAATTAAAGTAATAATAAAATTGTAATTAATCAATGCCAAATGAATGGTTGCTATTGTGGACTTAAACCATGATTTTATAAATAGGAAAGTATTTGAAGTTGCTAGTATTTAATCGAATTTGACTATATGTAAATATGGAAATATGTAATATGAATAAACAAGGGTTGCATGGCAAAGTAGTCCCTGCCGAGTTAGTTGGGAAATACATGTTGAACAGTGAAACCTAATATAACTAAATGCACAAGTAATAAATATTTTTTGTCAAAATATA